>SJJU01027298.1:0-11305 GCA_012932125.1 Conopomorpha cramerella | reverse complement strand
AAGTCCAAAGCGAAATATCGCTCCGGACTCGTGGTCCCCCCAAGATGTTCCCCTAGGTGTTGATTTTCTACGGTAGATCTTCGGAATAAACTCTTATTTTTACAAATGAAATCCTGTAATGACTTTAGTAAATAAACGCAAAGTTGGCTTCATCATTTATGTTGTTTATTATTTTATTCATTTGGAAAAAGTTTAACTACAATTGTCGGAAATGAATGACTGGTCTTAAGATGTCATTTGCATCTTACACTTCTCTCACGTCATATTTACAATTTAATAGTGCAGTGTACTTAAATTTAAACGGTTTGAATATAAACTACTTAGTAAGTTGTATTTCAATGAAAAATATATTCTTTTCTATATATCTAAAAGTAGGAAACACCTCATATGAATTACATACTTCTGCGGAACGTTCATTACTTGAAAAAAAAAAATATGTTAGCCAAAGATTATTTAAATGTAGTTACCATACATTTACGAGTAGGTATTTTGTCAAATTCATTTTATCCATAACTAGACCACTACTTTTAAGATTTAGAGAGAGAAATCTTCGTTTTTTTCTTAATCTTTCACTAATTTCTTCGAATTTCGATATAAAATACAGCGCGGTACAAAATTAAGTCTATACTCGTACAAAATTATCTACACATTATATATATTTAAATAATAACAGAAAAATTGAATGCAATGTTCATATTAATATTCTTAAATAAAAAATAACTTTCAAAGTTCAGACTATCAACACCACTTTCACTGTTGTTTTGCTCAAAGCAAATATTAAATTAATTATTCAACTATACCTAAAGTAGGTTACAACTTTGTATATACAAGAAACAAGATAGGTATAGTCTAGCTTCTAGAACCATACATGACAGCCATCATACTGCATATAAAAGGACCCCGAGTAATGGTCTTAGAAACGTTGTTGGGCTCGTCAATACAAACATCTTTTACTATGGCGATAATGCGGGGAAATAAAAAAAAATCATTTACCATTGCACATTTTTCATCTCCATACAAGGTCTCGTCTCCAGAAACAAAAAATTGTCTATTTTGTATGGAGGTAAAAAATATTTTTTTTCAGCTCCCCGCATTGTCACCATAGTAAAAGATGCTTATATTGACGAGCCCAACAACACCTTCTACACGAAGTATTGTACTTCTTTCTCGCTTATTTCACACGTCACCTAAGAAGGTTGGAAGTTCCTTAGTATCTATATTTAGCCGGATTTGGTAGCTGGTTACGTCACGGGAAATACTAGACAAATTTCGAAGCTTACTAAGAACAAGTTAGCTACGAAATGGGGTCTATTTGGGCCGTGTCATAGCCAGATATCAAAACCGACCCCCGAAATGGGACTAAGGAATAGAAGTACAAAATAGCTGTCAAGTATATTCTTACAGCTAATAAACTGTAGGTAACACGAGAAATTGAAAGCTTTCATGTTGACATCATTGATATTTAGGAAGAGATAATATCTAGTAGGTGTAGGTATAACAATTTACAATTTATTTAGGCCCATTTACTGAAAGAAAAATCTATTCATAAGTAATGCTTGAGGCGCAATGTCTCTTTGACACTTGCCATTAGAGTGACTTACTCGAGAAGTGTTTGGTTCAAGTTTCAAAATATGGGTCATATTCTGATATATACAACGAGCACAGATAGAGCTCAAGTGAAGTTTCTTTACTCTAATTGTGTTTATATGAAGGAACGTTTCGATGGCTCCATTTGCTTAGTACATACGACAGCAACAGTTGAAAGCAATTCAACTATCCACCAAGAATCAATGTAAAATAGCATTTCATCATAGTTTTAGAAAATTCCAACTTAAATTTTATTGCAATCATGTCGAAAAAATGGAGGGTATCTAAACTGATGATAAATTAAAGAGATCAACATGTTAAGCAATAGTTAGTGATGATTATTGTTTCAGAATATGGGCTTTTGAAAGCTTACTTTAGACGTAAAATCAACTTTGGAACTGAAGTATCTCTCATTGGGAGAATGTAAGTTATAGAAAGCAAAACTTTTTGATTATTCCAGGTAGTACTCATCAACCGATTCAAACAGAAAAGTATAAACCTGTATTAAATCATCAATATGTAAGCTTGCAGTAAGTAAATAGGCCTGGTCGGATGGCATCAACAGTTAGGTATTGCGTTGTATCACTAGCGTCAGACTTATAAACAATACCTATAGGAATTAATACAAAAAGAAAACAGAATGAGATTTACATACAATTAATATCAGTTTTCACCAGCAAACTAGACTACACTAATTCAATTTATTAGATTATATTTTAAACTAATGCTTAACACTGGCATGTATTATGTACAGAGATCATCTACAATTGATCTTGCAGTCACGTTCACAACACTGTAATGTGGCACCGGACGCTTTGTCACTTTAGTTCTGAAGCCCGACACTGCCAATGGTCCTTTCAACTGATTTTAGGAATGTCTTACGCGTACTCGCAATCTAAAACAGAATCTACACAATACACATAAACAACAAACACAGTGAAGACTAGAGCGGGCTAGTTCACAGTAGCAGTCGTCCCTGCAGGATCTCTAAGGCCATCTTCCGGCGGAGCGCGGGCATGTGTTGCTGCGTGAAGGAGTAGGGCGCGTCGCGGCTCGTGAACTCCGCGAACGTGCACGCGAACATGCCGCAGTCACTGCCGTTCATCTGCTGCGGAATGTCCTGCAAACAGATACGAATAATCACATTTACATTCGCAACTTTTATTTTAATAGCCTGTACAATAGCACATTCGACTGTCTGCATGTGTCATGGCTATTTGTGCTGCTTGCTGAAGCTTGTCAGATCATCGACGCTCGTACTGTGAAGCATAACATCGTGAGGTGCGTGAACCCCAGTGCAGTGGCGTGCACACCATATAGGCAAAAAGGCACTGCCTACTTTAGTATTTTAGCTTCCCGACCTAACAATAGTAATTGCTAGATTTTTTTTGTTGCACTCACGACATAGGCTGACGAAGGTCCCCGTTTTGTGGGTGAGTAGATAGATAGGTACTCATATTTCGTAAAGACAAATTACCGATACATAGGTGTCCATCCTTGGGGATTACTGCCTACCTTGTCGTAAATGTACGCCACTGGTGAACCCTATAACGGCGACGGGTTCACGCCCCGTCACGTTGGGCTAAATACACTTGGTGAAATGTGCGCATTTGCTTACCAAGTGCCTCGGCATAGGCCGTCCTGGGATTAAAAGGCGTGAAGTGTATCTACAGCAAAAATCAGGTCAACCAACCTTAGATAAGCAATCGAGCTTCCACCCGCTGTCGTCCATGGGCGCCCCTTTCTTGTCCTGGTGTTCATCCCTGAGGTACTGCATGAGCGCGTTGAGGCAGGGCTGGTTGCGGCCGCCCATGCTGTCCAGGTAGCACACGCGGCGCGCGCGGAAGTCCACGTAGCTGAGGCACCAGTGGACGCCCAGGTGCACTGGTGCTATCAGAAGATCGTGCGCGAATATGTCCACCTGGATGAAACGTGTCAACAAAGTTACAGCTAAACTAGCTGACCCGGCAATATATATACCTTATTAACAGTGATTCTCTGCTATTATATGCATGTATTATACATATATAAACCCGCCTCAAGAATCAATCAATATCTACTAAAGAAAACTGCATTAAAATTAGTTGCGTAGTTTTAAAGATCTAAGAATACATAGGGACAGACAGTGGGAGACGACTTTTTTTATACTATGTATAGTCTCAACTTTAAAAATAATGTTTATGTTACAGCACTAAGGTGTGTAAGTGTAAGGTGGATTGTTTATAAGCCGTGTGGTGACGGCGAATAGAATACATGTGTCACCACCCCAGCCCAACTTTTCCCGTCATGGGGGGCGTAAGAGGCGACCGAGGGAGCTCTCCAGAGAACGGGCAGCAGCGCTCTCTGTGAGTTAAACCACAACACACTGCGATCGCCAACCCGCCTGCCAAGCGTGGCGATTACTGGCATTTCACCCCAAATGACGGATCTCATTGGGGGGAGGCCCTCGTCCAGCAGTGGACGTTATGTGGCTGATGATGATAAAAAGATAAGACAACGTTGCAACAAACCATCCAAAGCCTGTCTTAGCCGCTCTCGCTGAGCGTCCAGCAGTTCTTCCTGTGACTTCTTCATCTTGTCGAGCATACGCTGGCGAGCGTGCGAGTCCCCGCCGCGGAAGTAGCGCTCCCCACGGCCGCTGCTCTTCTGCTCTTGTTGTGAACGGAGCTGGGGAACGGATAAAGAAATAATAATAAATACACTTCACGCCTTTTAATCCCAAAGCGGGGTAGGGGGAGCTTATCGCTCGTCAGCCCATATCAAATCGATATAGGCTGACGGAGGTCCTGTGTTTTGTGGGTGAGTAGATATGTAGGTACCTATATTTCGTAAAGACAAGTTACCTATACATAGGTGTCAATCCTTGGGGATTACTACCTACCTTGTCGTAAAAGCCGGTGCACGCCACTGCTTGCTATATGCTTGAACTATAGGAATTTGCTTAGCAAATGCCTCTGCCTACCCTGCTTTGGGATTAAAACGTGTGAAGTGTATTTTTTATTTATTTGTAAATAAACACAAACCTCAATTCTCTTGAAGAGCTCCTCAATAAGTCTGATGGCTTGAAGTCTCTTTTGAACTTTCAGGAGTTTGGCTTCCTCTTCAGCCGCTGCACTGTTCAAGTCCACATTATCCTTCATTATGAGCCTCGCTATGTGCTTCTTCTTCCTCCTTTCTTCCCTCTCTCTCATCTTCTGCAGCTTCTCTTGCTCCACTCTCTCCAATTTCATTCTTAAAGAGTGAAAAATTATATTTGAGACTACAGTTTTCTGTCTGTAAAGTGAGAGAACATACTCTAAAACTGATGGTGAATCGTTTTTTTAACCGATTAGCACCCACTGTACTCGGAGACTGACTAGTTATTTTAAACTCTATTACTTGGTAATAAAAGTCAAAACCAATTAAAGAGGGAGTATTCTTCTGGGCGTAAATGGATTAAATCATTGTCAAGTTTCTTAGATCAAATTTTACAGTATGATTTAATCAGATCTATGATTGGCCAATGGTAGTTCTTTAGTTACTTAATTCATCATGACATCCACTGAGGGCCTCCCCTAAACATTTCCATAATAATTTGGGGGGAAATGCCAATATTCTCATGGCAGGAGGGATGGCGATTGCAGTGGTGTTGTGGTTTCAACTCACAGAGAGTGCTGCTGTCCGTGCTCTGAAGAGCTACCTCGGACACCTCTCACAACTCAAAAAAATTGGGATGCTGACACATGTATTTGATTTGCCATCACCACATAGCTTAGTTATTTAATTATATTGATATTTAACAGATTTCATTGCATGTTTTGAGTGAGTGAATGCTTAACAAACGTAATAACAAACCTTTCTTTTGCTTCCCTTTTTGATATTTTCTCCTTTTCTGTCCTTTCCTCCTCCTCCTTGGCTCTCTGACGGGCAATGAGTCTTTCCCGTACTATAGCCCTCCTTTTAACAGCGGCGTCAGTCATGTGTTTTGTCTTATCAAAATCAACTTTAATGGAGCACCATTCAGCATTGTCATCTTTCTTACGAAGCAGCTTTCGATTCCTCAATGCGTCCATGCAACGCACAAAACCGACATACTCTCCAAACTGTACATACCCTTCAAAGTATAGAGCTGAATCTTGTGGTGGTACTGTTATACCCCGTATAGCAGACTTCATCTGAAGCCGAAACGGATCCGCTGCGGGCACATCCACTTGCCTTATCTCACCAAATTTGTCAAACACTTTCCTAAATATACTCTCAGATGGAGGAGCATCTTCATCTCTGTCTCTTTCATGCACAAACCATCTTATAGGAAGATTAACAATGTGCACGGTATCTGGCCTTTCACCAGGTTTCATCTCATCCATATCAGCCGCATCACGAAAGAAAGAATCCCATGAATGTCTACTGGGAAAGTCTGACTTTGCTTCTGACACCCGGACACGAAGCGCGTCAGGGTAGTCATTGAGTTGGACCACTCTGTCGTCGAGACGAGACAACACTGTGTCGAGTTTTTCGCGACACTCTAACTCTGCGTCGAACCTTATCACTTCCGAAGTATGCTTTGACACTTTCAACACCGAAAAACATTCAGGTTGGATCATTTTCCGTAACTTCTCCATTAGTTCCCAGTTGGAGATTGCCTTGCCATGAACCTTGTGAGTGGGAAGCTGAACAGAAATATTAAGCTTTGCGAATGGCTTGAGATACAAACGCTGCGGCAAGTAAAGCGCCGAAGCGTCCGAAGTATCCCTACATATCTGAATCATTCTTACAGACTAGGTACTAAACTAATACAATGCCAAAAATCCTAAAACTAGTAAATTACAAGTAAACATATGTATATGCTGTGCTGTGCTAAAGAATCCTATATATCCTAAATCTAGATATCCTAGAGAATATGTGAATGAATACAAAAACAAGTGATGAAAGTTCCTATTGCAATATGAAAATGTGTAATGGCAAACAATGTTCGCAATGACCAAAACCATGTCCAGCTGTAGCCGCCATTCTGCACAACAAAGTCATCTAGAATCTAAATAGGCCGTTAAAATAATAGAAAAATTATATTTGAGCAGGGTAATTAAGAAAACTGAGGAAAATCTATTTTTTTGTGAAAAATCCCAGCGTCAGGAAATCCTAGCGGTTTAAGACTGACAGCAATATTGACTGTATTTTAGTACGTTATGACGTAGCTGTCAGTGAGATATTCCTTTTTTTCCAGTTAATTTGGTTGTGGCATTGACAATGTCTGGAAAAAGGAAGTCATGTCATGCTTGCCTCGTGCGCGCAACACTCCAAGAGTTCATGGCACCAAGAAAGACATAAGGCACTACCATTTGTTTATACCAGCTCGGCATCCATTACAAAACCCACCGCTCACTGTATATCACGTATAACCGTACATTTTCACTGATCATGGTCTGGTCCATCTGACCAGACCATGATTTTTTTATATATTTGTGAAATATGCTATAACCAGCTTACATGAATACGAGTTGAATATTGTACATGTTTTTCTAATAATACATACATACATACACTTCACGCCTGTCTCCCAGAGGGGTAGGCAGAGACTACAGATCTCCATTTGTCACGATCCTGACATACCCCTTTCGCTTCATCTACATTCATACACCTTTCATACATGACCTCCGGTTTCGAGTACTTTTCACGCCACCTTCGGTCAGGACATCACCAATCTGGTCTTTATATGTCCTTTCTGGGGCGACCTCTACTCACCCGGCCCATTACATCACCCATATAAATCTCTTTCGTCAATGGACTTTCATCCATTCTCTCCATATGCCCAAACCACCGAAGCATGCCCTTTTCAATCTTTGTCACTACGTCTTCCTTCAAACCGCAACTTTCCCTTATCACACTATTCCTTATCATGTCATTCAATGTCACACCTTTCATGCTCCGCAATGACCGCATTTCTACGGCATTGACTACTTTTATGCTTCTTCTGCCATACCCAACTTTCACTCCCGTACATTAAGGTAGGTGCCAGTACAGCGTCATGGACAGCCAATCTTGCCTTTTTCGACATGAATTGGCTCTCCATAACACTGCGAAGGGCACCGTTAACCTTTTCTAATAATGAAAGAAACAATAGGGTCGTGTAGACCCTATTGTTTCTTACTTTTGGATAGTTAATACGTAGGTAGGTTCCCCAGGATGTTTTACTTATAAATATGAGCATAGAATGATTATCCTCACTCCAGTATCATTGGTCCATTTGGTAGATCGCATAATTTTCTTTGGTTCATAAAGGGCCAAGCGTACGAAACGCCATCAGAATTCAGCTTCGTGATTATTATACGAAGTACATTGAACCCGACTAGGCCTAGTCAGCAGTTAGCGCGCTAGCCTAGTTTTCCTATATCTGCATATTGAGTGGGCGGTCAGTTCGCGTCTCACCATCAACCCGCGTTAACTCATGTAGACCATTATGCCTCACCAAGAGTTCGCGTCTTAGGCCTATGTCCAGCAGTGGACAAGTATGGGCTGATGATGACTCCCCCCGAGGTATAACGAAAGGATTACTAGTAAAACTATACCTGGCTTTCTTTTAATACCATTCATACACCCCCATGCACAACCCAAGTCTAGGTTCACCAGCAAGATGGACCAATGAAAGTTCCCAATGCAAACACAAATTCAAAATAAAACAAAATATTAAGGTTTAATTCATGTAATACAGAATCAAAGAACCCTAATAGGTACAAATCAAACATATATATGTTTATTTAATAGCCATATTATTTAAAACTACCATCATTCTCGACATGTAGGTATAAATAAACTTTAGCTCAAAATATACAAACAAAGCATAAAGTAACAAAAAAAAAAGTTTGTACACATATTTTTTTACTATCGACAGTCCAAAGTAAGGTACGCTTATTCGATTTTTACAGGTATTATTGCTTCAGTTATTACAAAATATTCCATATGATCAACATTCAAAAAGATTGACAGCTAAATGGTAATTAAAAGTTTAAAACGGGTACTATAGCGCAAAAATTAACCAAAAATAAACAAGTCAGCTCGCGACCACGACACATGTAACTGTGTCGAAACGTCGAGCAAACAACGAAGGTAAGCCGAATGTTTATCTTTGGTTAATTTTCGCGCTATAATACCCGTTTTCAACTTTTAATATCATGTCAGTGCGCGTTTCAACAAAAAAAACTGTGATAGGATGTAATTGGCACCAAAATGTTACACCTGTCATTATTATCACTAACTGTCCACCAGCAATGTCACCCAAGCTAGTGACTATGAGGATACAATATATTTGACAGATCTTGGTTTCTGACATCTTTCATTAAAGTCATACTCAGAATGTAGCGTGTGACGTTCATGCCAGAAGTAGGAACGAAAAACTGTCATGGAAAATGCCGCAAGATTCACATACGACAAATCACTTTGAATGATCAATCAATGCATGGATGTTTTTAAGAAACTCTGGTGTTAATATTATTCAGATGGATACCTTTTGTAGGTATCCAATACTTAGATATAAGTATTCAATAGTGTCAATATTAATTGATGATGTGTGAAAGGAGAACCCGTATATATTGACGTTAAAGAATAAAATTATGTTGCTAATTCATACAACAAACACCGTAATTTAGTTTTAGATGTAGTCTACATGCTATTAACCCTTTACTAGACAGATAGATACCATCTAATTTTGAACCTTAGTCCGTTGCAATACAGTCTAAAATCATGAATTTCATAAAAACCTTCTGCCTGTTAAAGGGTTAATTAGATGCATAATTCATAGATATACTGCAATACATCAGATGCTTAAATATTTATGTCTAATGGCAGTGCACGTTATTTATTTTTTTAATCTATATTTTTTTATACAACTTTAAATAAAAACGTTGGTGAAACTCGAGTAACTCGCTCAGCCCTGAGTTCAGAGACTACCAAACTCAGAGGTCAGACCAAACGCAACTATGTATATAGACTTGCATACCGCATACCACAAATACACTCGGGAATATTCACTTGCACACACCACCATAAACTGAGACAGTAGAAATTTACCGACACTTTTAGACAATAGGTATGTATTCTAAAGCCAAGTTCAAGAGATAAAGGTACATATAGGCAGGTAGGTGTAACATTGTTAATTTCTTATTTTATCTAATCAAACGACAGTTTTCACGAGACAACATTTCAGAAATAGGCTTAGCCATTTTGAAATATATAATCACCCGACAAACGTTGTTTGGCCAATATACATTAATAGCAGTGTTTCTCTTCTATTATGTGCATGTATTATACATGTAAATCTTTCTTAAAAATCACTATGTAACAAAGAAAATCGTATCAAAATCCGTTGCGTAGTAAGTAGTTTTAAAGATCTAAGCGTACATAGTGACAGACAGCTGGAGTCGAACTTGTTTTATACTACACACGACTTACAAGACCAAATGTACAAAACAATGTTTTTGTCGAAAATCATAAATATATAAATTCAACAGTTTCTATGCAAACAAAATTAAATTCTATTGCTATACAAATTAAACTGAAAGTTGAATTCAAGTTAAAAGTTAAACAAGTTAAAGTTAAAAATTACACTGCAATAGAGTACAATCAACTTTATAAATATAGGAACACTTCCAAGGCTTAACCCTCTAGCAGGCAAATGTTTGTTTGAAATTAATTGATTTTAGACTGTATTTCGACGGACTAAGGTTCAAAAGGTTCAAAATTAGATGGGAACTATATTCCCTCTGCCTGGTAAAGGGTTAAAAAATAAGTCAACGGTTTTACTAGTCATAAATGTCTGAACAAATCTTCAAACGTTTATTAGCTAATAGTTTTCCAATAACTGAAATGTTGTCACAGCTAAACACAACCAGAATATTAATAGTTTAAACCGGGCATTAATTTATACAAAATTAACGAAAGATAAGAATTCAACTTACCTTCGTTATTTGCTCGACGTTTCGGCACAATTAACTGTCATGAAACGTCGCTCAAACAACGAAGGTAAGCTGAATGCTTGTCTTTGTGACTGTTTAAACTATTAATATAATGTCAGTGCGCGTTTTCCAGTGGCGTGCACACCATATCGCACAGTTAGAACAAAAGTGACACAAAACAAAATGTGTAATTTTATGAAATTGAACCTTAACATGAAAGATACAAAACTTAAATTACAAAATCGGCATGTTTCCTATTGGGTTCTTTTTGTTCTAACTATGCGATAAAGGCAAAAAGACACTGCCTAGCTTAGTATTTTGGTTACCCGACCTAATAATAGAGTTATATCGTTTCTTCTTGTACTCAAGACACAGGCTAACAAAGGTCCTGTGTTTTGTGGGTGAGTAGATACGTAGGTAGGTACCAAAATTGCGTAAATACAAGTTACCTATACATAGGTGTCAATACTTGGGGATTACTGCCTGCCTACCTTGTCGTTAAAGCCAGTGCACGCCACTGGCGTTTTTTTTTAATGATAAAACCAGGATAATACAAATTGCAAGAAAAGTATGTCTCACTTATACTTAACCGTACCTTCAAACTTCGTTCACATTTCATCGTATCTTTGCCGTTTGTCATAAATGTATAGAAAATGTATGACAAACTATACATAATACAATCTTGCCACTCGCGAATCTTTAGTCTTATTTCAGCAAACCTCAGGCCAATAACTTGAGCATAGAAGGAATGGCATTAAAAAAGCACAGCTTATTACCTTTTATCCACCACC
>SJJU01027290.1:0-10900 GCA_012932125.1 Conopomorpha cramerella | reverse complement strand
CTAAATAATTTAATTTACACGTGTTTTCATGCGATGACCGAGTCAATATATTTATATAAAACATTTTGAATATTTACTTACTTAACACTTTATTGCACTAAAATTGTAGAAAGGCGAACTTAATGCTACAAAGCATTATCTTCCAGCTAACCTTGAGCTATGCGGTGCGGTTATGGTGGCCATATGTTTGAGGAAATAATGTTCCTTACAACATAGTTCTAGGAAAAAACATAAACATGCTGTACACAAAACATACACATATCTAATTATATAATATACTAGAAATATATATAATATATATATATATAAAATATATATACACACACTATAAAATGCTGTTAATTATTACGTAACAACTTAATGCTTCGAGTACGGAGAATCCAGACACAATTGATTTTCAGTTGTTATGGAGCACGGTCGTGATCTTAGGGACTGGACGTATCAAGACAGACAGACGATTCGTTTCTCCGAATGTTCGGAATTATCGACATCGGAGAAACGAATGTTCGGTTCTATCGACATCGGAGAAACGAATGTTCGGTTCTTTTCGAGCATTGTCACGCAACGTTGAAAGTTGTCCTGAAACGCTAGTGGCTAGGAAGCTAATGGAAGTTGGATATTTCAGCCAAGATGGAAGACCTGACGACGCAGAAGTTGTCGTACCAGCCGGTGTGCGCCGCGACGCCGCAGAAGCCGCCGTGGGCTTGCAAGGGACAGTACGAGAGGCCCTGCCAGAAGGTCTGATCCATCGTCTCTCACATGAACATTTTTATACATATTCATGATCTCCATATTTGCCGTAGAACCGATGACCGTTGGGGAAAACGAGTTCTCTCATGGAGAGCGCGTCTCGGCAAACGGAGTGCAGGACGCCCTCAGGCAAGGTGGACTGATGATAGACGCAAGATGGCTGGCAGAAGCTGGATGCGAGAAGCCGAAAACAGATCACAGTGGCGTGCAATTGTAGAGGCCTATGTCCAGCAGTGGACAAGTATGGGCTGATGATGATGATGATTCATGATCTCCGGTTTCTAGATGCGCTTAAATATCTGTTGTAATAGGCTGACCTGAATCCAAACTACACACATCAAAAGTGTCTAGGGATCAAGTACATTTTAGAAGATTGCAATCAAGAATGGCGTGCAATTGGAGAGGCCTATGTCCAGCAGTGGTCAGGTATGGGCTGATGATGATGATGATTCAAGAATATACCTATTTGACAGAAACTGAATTCATTAATAATTTATTCAAAATGTGATAAGTCATTGATACAGGCATGGGGAATTTGGTAGGAGACCAATCCAGAAGATAAGATTTAAATAAATTATTTTTTTAGAGCTAAAAATGTTCTTGATCCCTAGACACTTTTGATGTGTGTACATTAATTATCTTCAGCCACATAACGTCCACTGCTGGACGAGAGCCTCCCCCAAAGGTTTCCGTTATTTGGGGGCAAATGCCAATAATTGCCACGCTTGGCAGACGGGTTGGCGATCTAGATTATAATATTTATTTTTGTCTTCTCTGATGGGTACGAGGCTTTTTTCATCTTTTCACGGGGAAACTGACGCGTCTTGTCCATGAGCTCTAAAGCGAGCCCCGGACAGCAGTCCCTCTGGTCCACAACCCAGGTCGACGTGGTGGGTTCTTCTTGGTTCAACTTCCCGGGCATAAGGCCCCTCGCCACGACAAGTCGAGAATCCGTAGAGGGGAACGAGTGTCGTAATGAAAAAGTAATTTATATCGTGAGGAGGTGTGGACGTGTATCAAACGGAGTGTAGGACGCCCTCAGGCAAGGTGGACTGATGATATACGCAAGATGGCTGCCAGAAGCTGGATGCGAGAAGCCGAAAACGGATCACAGTGGCGT
This sequence comes from Conopomorpha cramerella, assembly GCA_012932125.1. Lineage (NCBI taxonomy): Eukaryota > Metazoa > Arthropoda > Insecta > Lepidoptera > Gracillariidae > Conopomorpha > Conopomorpha cramerella. The sequence goes on along the minus strand of SJJU01027290.1, from coordinate 9,030 downwards.
GCAATTGGAGAGGCCTATGTCCAGCAGAAAAAAAATTTGTCCGGAGAAAAAAAAACACTTCACGCCTTTTAATCCTAAAGCGGGGTGGGCAGAGGCACTTGCTTAATAAGCAAATGCCCACGGTTCACCGAACGTATTTAACCCAACGTGACAGGGGGTGAGGCCATCGCCGTTAGTGGGTTCACACACACCTTGTGGTGTACGGGTTTCATCACGATGTTGTTTTTCACCGTACGAGCGTTGCGTTGCGTACATAGGCTCTGAAAAAGAGTCCCATTGGTACACGTCCATTAGCCGGACTCGAACCCGCGACCTTCCGGTTACAAATCAAGTATCCGACCAACTGATGCACCAACTGAACCAACGGATCACTTGAAAATCCCTACAAAATGTAAACTTAATACTAGGAAGGATTTAACTAAATGTTTGAAAAGATATGAATATATTTGGTGCTATGGCTACGCAGTTGGAGACGACGACGGTGTACCGCGGCTCGTACCTGCCGCCCGGCGAGGACTGCTCGCAGACCACGGACCCCTGCAGCTACGGGGACTGCAAGCGTTAGTGTCCACACACACACACCACTCCTACCAGCCACCATACAACTACATACCATACATCGAGCTTCGGATTTACATTACGAAACTAGTGACGTGAAATCTAAATGTGTAAAAGGAAAAGCTGACTGGCTGACTGACCTGGCTGACTGACTGACGGACTGACTGACGGACTGACTGATGGACTGACTGATGGACTGACGGTCTGACTGACTGACGAACTGACGAACTGACGGACTGACGGACTGACGGACTGACGGACTGACGGACTGACGGACTGACGGACTGACGGACTGACCGGAACTGACGACTACGGAGGACGGACTGACGGACTGACGGACTGACGACTGACGAACTGAACGGACTACGGAACGACGGACTGACGGACTGAAACGGACTGACGCCGACGCAGGGATTGACGGGATGACGGATGACGGACTGACGGACTGACGGGACTGACGGTCCGACGTCGACGTCCGACGTCCGACGCGGACTGACGGACTGGCGGACTGACGGACTGACGGACTGACGGACTGACGGACTGACGGACTGACGGACTGACGGACTGACGGACTGGCGGACTGACGGACTGACGGACTGACGGACTGACGGACTGACTTATTGACTAACTCACTGACTCACTGACTCACTGACTGACTGACTCACTGACTGACTGACTCACTGACTGACTGACTGAACTCGTGCAGCGTTATGCTTGAACTAGTACATGTATTGCCAGAACAGTTTTGTACCTGCGTGCTTACTTATGCAGTGCTTTCTATGGTAAATGATACCGTTCATCACACGGTCCAAATCTAACTGGCGATGAGCGCCATCTGCCTGCAGTGAGAGGCAACGTGGCGGCCATTTTTTATTTTAAATCGCTCATTGAAGCAATATTGAGCCCTAGCCTAAATATAATCCGGGATATTCCCACTCACTTTCCCACCACTGTGATTCCTGTTAGAGCCAGGATCTACAGCGGTATCCAGAATAGACAAGAGCTCAATCGGTGACGACTGGGCTAGATCGATCTACATATAATACCCTACATATAATAATGAATGTGTTCTATTCTTCATCAGCCTGTGAATGCATATGCCCAGCGGAATGCATCGCGACAGATCCATGCGCCTGCAACTTCCCGAAAGCCGAGTGCTGAAGAAAACGCTAAAGGATTGTCTTGGTTTTAAATTGATTGGGTGAAATCAAAATGGCGGCCAGAACAAGATGGCGCCGCTCGTCCATCAACGTACAAATCTCGCCGACAGATGTCACTTCCGTGAAGCATTATTGTCGATTTAACTATGGTTTCGTGTACCTACTTATATTTTAGAATAATTGTCTATTGTTAGATTATATGTTCGCTCGGCCTTGTAATAATTTGGAAATATTTACACAATATATTATAATGAAGTTAATTGTGTCATAATTTTAGATAGGGAAGGGTAAAGCAAGTGTTACGACGTAGCACGTCGTAACCAATAGACACTTAAAAAATAAGTTTACTTACTTAGGTCCTAGCATACCCGGGGGGTACATAGGGCCTTGCAGATATCTCTCCATGTCCCTCTGTCCAGAGTCCACGGAGCGCCGCCACGTGTGCGTTGGTCTTCCTCGTCTCCGCTTCCCGCTAGGGCGCCAGTCGATAGCCACAACCGCCGGATCGTTCTCGCCTCTTCGGAGCGCGTGGCCTCCATCTCCATTTGCGCAGAGCGATTTCTTCGCCTATCGGTTTTAAAAAAATAAGTTTGTTAGGAAAAAACTCTGACTATGACTGCATGAATGGCTGTTTATATTGTTATTTTCTTCCAAGATATTCGCAGAATCTACAGAACAGTACCTGTAAAAACGTAAAGGAACGGTTATGTTGATCTATTCGCATTCCACCTTCGCACATTTCATACTTTTCTTGTTTGTATTGTAATGGGGAATTTTCTTTGACGTTTTTCTGACAGATTTTCGGGCGGAGAACTGTTATTACTGTCGTACTTCCTAAGTTTGACAGTAATGACAGTTTTGTGTTTTTTTTTAATCACTAAGAACAAGCGTTTGACCACCATCCTGCCTGATGTTAAGCAGCGATGTGGTCTACGATGGAGCACACTTGTTCATTAGGTTAGGTACATATTCACCCGCGACTTGAAGACCTTCAAACTATATTGCGCAGGAAACACAGACTCCCCATTTGTAGCATTTCATATATATTTCTCAGCACTCGTAGTTATTCGCGTTTGGTACACTCTGAATGAACAGCCAATGAATCAATAATTATTTCACATTACTTAATTCAATAATGTGCTTCAGCGCGAGGGCTGAGCTGGTCCGATGCCAGAGCAGTCGCAGAGGACAGGACGGCGTGACGCCATCTTGTAAAGTCCCTTTGTACCACTCCGGTACCATAGGACTTAATATTACTTCATTACTTACTTATAAAAGTGTATGAAATGCGAAGAACTCTACTATATACAAGTGTCTAGAATAGTGTATGTGTGTGCTACAATTAATTACATTCCATTTTAGAAAAAGTATAAAATGTGCGAAAGTATATGAAATGCGAATAAATCGTTTTGCAGGTGTATATTTTAAAACCGAAGGTACTAGCCGAGACTATGATTTTTGAGTGATTTTATCGCTAAAGCATCACGTAGGCGGGTTAAATCCGTAACCGACGTTCTATAGGGAAGTGCCTGGACCGACATTTTGGTAATCCCTAGTTATTTTATGGAATAAGAAGTTATTGAACAACATTACAGTAGTTTTTTCATCCTTTTCCTTCTTTAGGAAAAGTGAAAGAGGGATATCCCGATATTTGCGTTCACCGCTGTCCAAAATTCGATGATTATGATGATGTTAGGTTATGTGTTTGCATTGAATTTGATTACATAAGTCGTTGATGCAGTTATGTTTATGTATCAAGTTATTTTGTTGTTTGTTTGGTATCAGAAGTATTATAACAAAAATTTGTTTTGACAAAATTTATGTTCGCAGCGTGGAGAAAATTAAACAATACAGTGTATATTTTGGCGTGCGTTTGATGGAAAGCGATGTCTGTTTCTTTCTACATAATAAGTACAAGTAAATATTAGTTTTTTTGAAAATGTTAATTATTCATTTGTTTGTGATTTCAATATGTTATGGTGAGTACGTTCTTGTATACGTAGTTTAGTTTTTTTTTTTCAATACAAAGATAGGTACTTTAATAATTGCATATTGACAATATGTTTAAAAAATATTTTCAATGCAGTATTCAGAGCTCATTTACAATACAAACGAATAAAACTGAAAAAATATAACATGAATAACAATTTGATTACATAATCCTTAAATAATCAAAACCGCTAATGCTTGGTTAACAACTTATTAGACATGTCAAAATAATTTTAATACGAAATAAATCAATAAAAAGTCAACATAGAATAACGGTCATGTCAAATAAAAAATGTCTCGCGTAGTTTAGTATAATGTCATCCTCATATCCTTCAAACATACTTAATTCAGACCGTATTTTTGACCCAAAATCATGTCTCGTAGTGTATTTTGGAATAAAAGAACGTGCTTTCGGAACTTATGGGGATTACTGAAAATTGTTTTTTAAATAAAATGATGTGTACATATTTGCAGCCCTAGCATGGGCGTCAAGAGAGACATGATAGAACAAATTCGCTCTGTGATCATGTCCGACTCAGCTTGTTTCAACCAATCGCAGTGCCTGGTATCTCTTGTCATGTCTTTCTTGGAGGACTTTGCTAGGTCTGAGAAATTTTCGACATACTGTTGGACCATACAACAAAAGTTTGTATGTATGAGCCTATCTGTCTTCTATCGGGTAATACATGTATTCTATTCGCCGTCACCACACGGCTAATTGCATTCCATGCCTTGGATTCATGTACCGCATTTCTTTCAGTAGTCCGCATAGAGTCGGTGAAGATAGACGTGTTGAACTGCGGCATAGACCCGGACGAGGATGTCCAGGTCGGCGACGTCGATATCAAGAAGTATGGCTTTGTTGGCATTCTCTACTACAGTTTTGGTGAGTTGACTTTTTGTTCTTCTAGAGAATGAATTCAGGGTCCGTTGCATTCGCTCGGACAAAGTTTTTTTTATCACTATAGATATAGCGATAGATATAACGGGACATTTTTACACACGGTCACCTGACCCCAAACTAGGATACCCTGTACTATGGGTGCCAGAGACTGATACGCTTACATAAATACTTTTAAATACATACGCACCCAGACGCACGCAACAAATGCCTCAGCTCATCACTAAAGCATTATGTCCGTGGCGGGAATCCAAACCGCGACCGTCATCCTAGAGGCAGATGTCCTGACCACTAGTCTGTGAACAAGCCTTTGACCACCATCCTGCTTGATGTTAAGCAGCGATGTGGTCTACGATGGAGCACACTTGTTCAGTAGGTACCTATTCACCCCAGTGACTTGAAGACCCGTACACCGAGGGGCAGGTAGGGCTTGGAAAGACGCGAGAGTTCACGCGCGTGTATTTAACCCAACGTGACAGGGGGTGAGCCCATCGCAGTTATTCACATACCTTGGTAGTGTGCTGCTTTCATCACGATGGTTTCCTTCACCGTACGAGCGTTGCATTGTGTTTTTTTAAGTGTTAGGTCTGAAACACGTTTTATTAAAAGCTTGCGTAACTTGAGTATCCCGAAAGTCATAAAGTGACTCGTGAGAAGGGATGATGGTACATTTATTATTTTTACAACAAAGCATTGGCAAAAGATATCAAGGGGAGAATTTGTCATCAGTCTACCCAAGGTACACATAATTTTGAACAACTTCGAGAACGGTGCTGTGTACGGAAACCGGTTATAAAGTCTGCATAATTGATGAGCAGTCTGCATAATAGAGTAGCAGTCTACATAATAGAGTAGCAGTCTGCATAATAGAGTAGCAGTCTACATAATAGAGTAGCAGTCTGCATAATATAGTAGCAGTCTGCATAATATAGTAGCAGTCTGCATAACATAGTAGCAGTCTGCATAATAAAGTATACTATGCATATTTGATGAGCTATAAATTATTAGCTATCTGCATAATAAATGAGCAGTCTGCATAATAGAGTAGCAGTATGCTTAATTGATTAGCTGTCTGCATACATGATGAGTAGTCTGTATAATTAATGAGCTATCTGCATAACTTAATAATTATTTGCATAATTGATTAACAGTCTGAATAATTAATGAGCTGTCTGCATAATTGATGGGAAGATAATTGACGATTAGTTGATGGTCAAAACTATAGGTTTCTAAATTAGTCGTTAGAGAGACTTTTAAACGTAAAAACGTTTTGAAAATTAAAAAAATATATATTTTTCTTGTGAAAAAATCTTTAATAAATATTATAGCAGTAGATCGGCAGAGCAGCAGTAATATTTATAGAGTCAATCGACCTGTCAGAATTTGCTTCTTAGATGACGCCAACTACAGGCTCTCACAACAAACTTATTACGCACACTATACGACTATGTTTAATGTTTTTAGACGGTAGTTTCGAAGAGTCTCGCGCGGTGACGACGGTGGCCCTCATCCAGGAGGAGTTCTGCATCGGGGCGGCCGCAGACATCGGACCTATGCCCAAGACTAACTTCAGGTAGGAATGCAGGACATCTGTACTCTTCAGCATTATAAGGAGAACCTAGAGAGAGGTTAGATTAGTTAAAAAATTTGTAGTCTCGGGAAAATGTTTCTCGTGATTTTTATGCTTTATCTCACGACTTAATAATTTATGGATTATATATGGATATTCTGTTCTTAAAGGAAATGAAAAAGGCTATATCAATGGGAACATGTTATGCCAGTTTCCACGGGAGTGGGATGAAAAATATTGCATTTTCGTCTCTCGGTTCTAATCCACACTCACCAATGTTCAGCGAAATTAGTTCATTTCGGCCAGAAGAACGGTGTTCACATTTGGGCTTCATGGTATTGATAGTATTTCTAACACTACATACACTACACACATACGTTTACGCCGTTCACGCCGTCCAAACGGTGTAGTTCAGTCGGTTCGGTTTTTTTATCTTGTCTTACCATCGAAGCAGGCTAAGCGGGCACGGATAACCAAGGCACCCGTATCCGGGGAAGCCGGACACCACAGCGCCATGTGAACGGTTTTTTCAGACAGAAATAAGATCTGATAAAACTTAGATCCGTGTAAACATAGGCTTAAGCAATCATATCTCCCTGGTGTCGGCACCATAAGAACATACTTGCCTCAGAGTTGACGTCCTCAATGTGGTCAGACGCAACAACCGCGTATGTACTGCTGCGCGAATATCACATCATACACAGGATTGCAGGACTACCCTCTCTCCATGGTATCGCTACCAGGAGAACATGGGTCCTCAGAGTGTTTGTGCACACTGTGTCAGACGCAACATCCGCGTACTGCTGCGTGCATCATGCATGACATCATAGAATTCAGGTAGGACTGCAGGAAGACTCTTTATTTTCTCCATGGTATCGGTACCAGGAGAGCATAGGGCCCTCAGAGGTGTTTGACTGTGTGTGTCAGACGCAACAGCCGCGTGTTGCTGGGCGCGGGCTGGGCGGCGCGCGGCCGCGGCGTGCGCAGCTACGTGTTGCACCCCGAGTACGGGGAGACGCTCAACACGCTCGCGCTCATACAACTCACGGAGCCCGTCAGGGAGACCACGCGCTTCCCAGGTTTGTTTACTTTGCCATTTCATCTAACGGACGTGTACCAATGGGACTCTTTTTCGGAGCCTATGTACGCAACGCAACGCAACGCTCGTACGGTGAAGGACAACATCGTGATGAAACCCGCACACCACAAGCTGTGTGAACCCTCTAACGGCGATGGGCTCACCCCCTGTCACGTTGGGGTAAATAAGCGCGCGTGAACCGTGGGCATTTGCTTATTATGCAAGTGCCTCTTTGGGCTTTGGGATTAAAAGGCGTGAAGTGTATTTATTTTTTTTTATCTAAAGATGACGCTACGGTATTTTACATATTATTATGTCGATCAAACCCCTAACCGAAAATGGGGAATTAATGTCAACGAAATGACTAACTTCAAGCAGTCACAGTACCTATTGAAGATGACAGTTATTTTTTTATTGTTATATTTCCGAAACTAATTTAAAAAATCACGCGTATTAATAAAAATGTACATTACTTTCGTTGCTAGTAGTTTGAATTACTTGTTATTCTACTAATAATTAATTACTTTTCTAATTTACTATTGGACTATCTAAATATATAAAAGGAAAAGCTGACTGAATGACTGACTGACTGACTGACATATCAACGCACAGCTCAAACGGCTAAACGTAGGCACTTGCAATTTGGTACGTACATAGCTTAGGTACCATAGGGGTGCACTAAGAAAGGAATTCCTGAAACTCCCATGGGAACGGGAATAAACGGGAAAAATGTTTTGTATGAAAAATCTAAACGACTCAAGTTAGACGCTTGAAATTTGGGATGCAGGTACTACTGAACTACGCGAATGAAATCGCGGGGCGTCCACTAGTTTCATACAACCTAAAAATAAAGAGTATTTAGTGAGTGTGAATGAGTGTCCCACAGGATCTTTACTAAAAATGCTATAATTATGGACAAATAATATAAAATTTAATTCACAAATCAAATTAATGACACGGGAATAATAAAAATTATAATTTATAATATTTAATCTCTCCAATTTTAAATAATATATTAATAGGAACAAATCTTACAGTAAAAAGAAATTTTCTTACTTATTTTAATTACATTCACGTTATTTTTTAGAAACAAATAATTTTCAATAAATATTTGACAAAACAATATTGTTAAATTATATTTATTACTATCATTTATGTTTTATAGTTTAATCAAAGTACAATATTTATTTCACTTAAAGAAATACACAAATATCCAATATCTTTGTAAATCATAATTGGAATTATTTGAAAATATCAAACAAAATCAAGTATCTGTATGATATCATTTTTCATTGAAACCATTTTTTTTTAATTAAAGTACTCTTGAAATATACTTTTTATTATATTATTTATTACTTTAAGTTTCATTATTTATAATTTTTCCGTTGGGCCATTGTTTCTCAATCAATAATCTGTAGCTTTCATTTTCATTTGAAAACATTTTTATAATGGTTAATTATAAGTTAATAATTATTACCTTATTTTACGTCGGGTAATCCTCATGGGTCTCCGTGTCGCATAATACTAATACTACAAACTCATTTTAATTATTTATATATGGTATATTAGTTTTATTTCTTTATCTTTCAAGATTTGTTCCAGTTAATTATAGTACTTTTATTATAATTGCATCAAGTGAAAGTAGGGATTTAATTAACAAATAAAATAAATATTACATTGTCTTTTTTTTATAAAGAAAATTAAATTAATGCAACAAGATTTGAGAATATTACAAAGTCTATTTTTATAATAATAATAATGTTTGGCCACAAGC
>SJJU01027287.1:0-10822 GCA_012932125.1 Conopomorpha cramerella | reverse complement strand
TAAGGTAGAGCAGGATATTTCTGGCACAGATTTTTAGAAAATTAATGAATTTAGAAATACGCATACAGCAAAACACAACTAATAACCACAGCAAAAACCAGACGAGAAGACGATCCTTGCACGTCCATGAAAACATTCGAAAATTACTACCTCACCCAAAACCGTAGCTCAGTCAACTGGTTCACGTTTCAAGGTCGGCCCATAAGGCGTCATCCATATTCATCAGAGCCGGGCCTGCGCAGGAGTCGAGGCAGTGAGGCAACGCCGCGCCGCTTCATTAAGCGCGCCGGAGTGGAGAGCGCGCAGGGCGGTGCGTGCGCGCGCGCATCAATGAATGAATGGGTCGGCTACAGACAACCGTGGACAACATGGTTTTGATATTTGAATATCGTGTTCTATGGGAGGATTAGATGTTTTGAATAATAATTGTTACTGAAGTACTATCAAGGACAAGAGTATAAGTTATACACGTAGAAGGACAATCGAGCTTTATAATTCTTAAGAAAACTTTGAAATATGTAGGTTGATTACTTTTTCAGACAAAAAGTTGTAGGTACTTTCTAAGCTGATTCTAAGCTAGTGGAACCCAATGATAAGGCATACAGCCAAGCATAGCTTGTACAACAGAATAATTGTTTCCCTATGAAGTAGGAAGAGCGGGTAACATCACTGATAGGCCCAGTGATGCTTTTTTTGTGTTGTGTGGCTCTGCAGGGCCTTGTTGTGCCCAGTATCACTGCGACCATTGCTGATCTATTGTGATCGCCACCTAGTTAATCCTTTAAAGTTCACTCGTCACCTAGCCTTGGTGAAGAGTTCATTGGGAACAAACATCATGACAGTGGATTTTTATATATTAAGATGTGGGCTCTGAATAGCGAGTGACTTCAAAGTACAGCCTCTATTGCAAGAAATGATATAAGTGTATGTCTCGTGTATGGAAGTAACAGTCACGCTAAGCGTCGTAAGCACATAGGCGAAACGTCCAGGGTGGTCGGTTTCCGACGAAATATTTTTATAGCTCAACAAACACCAATGTGCTTATATTGTTTCTGCAGAAATATTAAAAGGAAAGTTGGCCTTTGCCTCGCCATACTTGGGCTGTTTGCGCAGGCGCATGCGATGACGGCGACGCTGGCGGCGGCGGCGGCGGCGGCGACGGACAAAAGGCGTACAAACAGACAGATGAATGACTCAGTGACTTGTGTATACATAGTATGGAATAGGCGACGTGTGCGCGCACTTGAAATAGTATAACTTTGTACCTATAATAAGTTTAGGTTCCGTGTTGGGAAAAATAAAAAGTATCATTACGTTGCGTTTATCTATACCTCTATATATTATCTTGGTGAAAAGTGGGCACATAACTTGCTTATTCGTATTAAAGGATGTTTTCTTAAAAAAAAAAACCATCAAGGCATCGAAGACGAACGATCACATAATAAAGTAGTTGCATCTCTTTATTTTTCAACAATCTTTGTCAGATTGTTTTTTTTTCACTTTAAATTAAATCTACCCAATTCTAAGGTGAAATCTACGAAAAATGGGAAACAATGCTCGCAATAGTAACTAATTAAAAAATGATTGTTTAATTGAAGTCAGAACAAAATACTTGGTTATAATTATTACTGTGATGAAAGAGGCCAAACTTCCGGCTTTCTGCCCTTTAACTTTTGTACCATGGCTTTATAACAATCATGCATATTTGTAGGTACTACATCACACAATTGTAAAGGTACACTGTCCACTGTTCCGTGAGCTTACCTTGCTAGTAAACTATAAGGTAACTGAGCTCAGATCTGCCTTATTTGTTTATACCAAAGAGGCTTTCCCCAATATCTTTACGCACATCTAAACATGGTCTTATTTTAAGGGTGCTAATCATCTTAAATACGATAAAACCACAGATAAACTATTCAACATCAGCCACGTTTAATTACTTACCTTCCATTAGATAAAAAAAACGAGAACAGTAAAAATTACATGAATCATTTTGACGTGAAATTTTTATTGTTTTCTGAGAAAATTAATTGATGACAGAGCAGAGATTAAGCGACGTTGTAATCTTAATAGTTGGAATAAAGATCTTGATGTGCTTAGTAAACAAATTAAAAAATTGTTAACAACAAGAAATATAGATAGTTGAATAATTAAGCATTCGTAAAGCAAATTACATATTTCGTTACAAAAGGTATATAGGTATAATGGTGTTCCGGGGGCACCGGCTTTCAGTACTTTTCACGCCACCTTCCTTCAGGGCATCACCAATCTGGTCGGGGTATGTAAGGACTGAGTATGTAAGGGCAAATCTGGATATTTAGGTTTATACAGGCTGTGAGCTAGCAACTTGTAACTGAAGGCCCGTACTGACCTTCTTAACTCTTTAATATGAATAAATAGAAATAATAAATAGAATATAATCTAAAATATATTATTCTACATTGTGTATTTTACTATTTGATTTGTCTTTTGTACACGTCAAAAAAAAATCAAGTTATACAGGCATGGGGAATTAGGTAGGAGTCCAATCTAACCTTCTGGAGATTTGATTGAAATAAATTAGATTTTTTTAGAGCTAAAAATGTTCTTGATCCCTAGACACTTTTGATGTGTGTTACACGTTTTATTACTCAAGAACGACTAAACTAATTTTTTTTTAAATTGGTGAGGAGGTAGTTTAGAACCTGGAGAAGGACAGAGGATACTTATTATCATTATCCTATAAGATGCATCGCTAAATAGTGGCAGTTAAAGTTTGTAAAAAGTAGTAGTTGTGAAATACTGAGACTACGCGAATAAAATCGCACTAGTAATTTATGCAGGCAAAACAATACTTGCCTAGTCAACTAGTAAATAAATAAATATACTACAGAAGCTCTTATAACAAAAATGCCAATTTCACTGTTACCAAGTAATGGAATATTCAAGTTTAACGTGTATTTCGGTAGCGTTGAAATACTGTCCGAGATGGCATGATAATCATAATTTGTTTTCGCAAATATCTTTAAATAAGCTCACGCGAAAATAAAAATACCGGCCGCTCGTTAAGTTTCCATGCTTTAACTTCGGAATTAATTAAGCGACAAACAAAAATAATACTTAATTGCCAGTTTTGTTCTCATATCTGATATTGTGCGTAACTTAAAAATAAAATAAAAATCACAACCGAAAGATTGCACGAATATCTTACAGTGAACTTGAAATAAATGTGACATTTTCAAGGTAATTTTGACAAAAACAGATTTTTCAGTGACTGCAGTGCTTATTTAAATACGATAATGGTTTCGCATATAATTTCATTCGCTTCGTGTAGATAATATTTTGACGATACAATATTAAGATTCGGCTCACACTATAAAAAAATGTGCTTTTAGCCTTTCGGTGATCGCAACCGATTGTCAAAGTTAAGTAACACTGGGCAAGGACACCTACTAGATTGGTGACCGAATTTAAGTGTGATTTTGTAAACCGCATCCGTTCTTAGTCTAACACGATAAGCTGTGGCTTGCGGTCACTGTCTCGACAGTAGTCATCGATCAAATAACTAAAATCGGATCTTCAATCCTTCCTGACAAGCGGTTTAGAGAACCGGGATAAATACTTGGCAAAAGAAAAAAAGAAGTTGCACACAACAAATGTTAATTATTACTCCATAAAATAAACATTGAAACAGAATGCTATTCGCCATTCATTCGTCGATACTCTTCAGATACGTGGGTAGAAATAAATATCCGCACAAGCTTGATAAACACGAGATAACAAAAAAATTATAAAAATAGACAACAAACAATTTACAGTTCTCACTAAATCATTTTAAATAGTTGACCCGGCAAAATAGGTACATTATAAAAAATCTTCCTCTACTAATATATGCATACAATCCATGCTCAGGAACCATTCTACAGAAGGTCTTCAAGTCACGGGTTCATAGGTAGATAATGAACAAGTATGCTCCGTCGTAGACCACATCGCTGCGTAACATCAGGCAGGATGATAGCGAGCTTGTTCACTGTGTTAACATAAAATAAATAATTAAAGGAAACCGCATAAAAATCCGTTGCGTACTTGAGCGACAAACAGCGAGAGGCGACTTTGTTTTATACTATGTATATTGAATTGATGTCGGTAGCGGGAATCGAACCCGCGACGGTCGTCACAAAGGCTGTGCTGGCCACTAGCCCATCCCGACTGGCAAGAACGTTCGTCCACTACCAATATAACCCCGTCATAAATTAGTATGAAAAGTAAATGAAGGAGATTAACGTCGTCGTTAATGTGGGATTTTCGTTATAACGAATCAATAAAGCCGCTGGCTACCGGATTCGCATGGGAAAGTTTCTCGATATTTATTATTAACTCGCAACTTTTAAGTTTAATTATACCAATATAATTTGAAGAGTTAATACAAGCGGTAATTCAAAAACGAAGCACGACTAATTAGTTGATAAAATTGGGTATTTTTAGGTAGTATATAGTTTTTATGGCACGCCAAATGAAACTTCTCAATATAAACCAGTACATAATAGATGCCGACATAAACCCACGTTTATAACTGAATACAGGCTTACGGGCTACGTCTCCTTGTCTCAGTCTTGGGTCATTTTTAACCTGAAAACTTGAGCTTAGAAGATCGTTTCATTTATGTTACATCCCATAGTGAATTCTCGGAAATACCTCGTAAGTATGGCAAAAAATACAGCCATCTAAAAGGGCAAATCTTATAATTATGTGATAAACCTTTGACTTCCACCCTGTAAGGTGTTATAAGGTATTATGTTATGGCGTCTATGTTTTGTTTATGGACTCCGAGCTCAAGGCGGCGGGTTTTGACTGGAGTGCGGCGAAGACGACAACGCTAGGCAGAGGGACATGGAGAGATATCTGCATGGTATGTTTGGTATGCTATATAAGTAAAATAACAACCTGTATAGCCAGACACGAATTCTTTTTTTTTAAACATACATACACTTCACGCCTGTCTCCCAGAGGGGTAGGCAGAGACTACAGATCTCCATTTGTCACGGTCCGGACATACCCCTTTCGCTTCATCTACATTCATACATCTTTTCATACATGACCTCCGGTTTCGAGTAGGTACTTTTCACGCCACCTTCGGCCAGGACATCACCAATCTGGTCTGTATATGTCCTTCCTTTTTTTTAAACACAATGAAAAAGTGTTTGACCATCATCCTGTATGATGAAGCCCATACACGGCTTCCGATCGCAAGACGAGGCACTCAACCATTTGTGTCACTACTTAACAATAATAATAATCATGCAAAAACTTGTAGGGAAAGTAGTACGAAGATAGAAATCAAATCAGATCGGTTATTAGCATGTTCCCACGCCGGCGCCACCGGTCGAGCACTTCGCAGCGTTTATGACTGACCGGTTCAGGATTACTGTGACTTTACTTTGAGTAATTACTTAGCCACAATACAGTTAAAAGTAAAAAAAAAAAAAACTTAAACAGCCGAAGAAAGTAGCAAGAAAATATATTTTTATGGGGCCACTTTTTGGGGGTGTACTTACGCTTGGGAATAAACAAAAAAAAATTCAAAATTGGACTACTTTATAAAAAAGTTATGAGTGGTCATAGACAAAAAGAATACATTTTACTCTGACTTGATGACCCCCTTTGTTCTTTCCGGTTAAAAAGTTTATATTCAAATACGAAGTATGCTTCGTACCCCTCAATGGGTAGTGTCGTTTATTTACCATCCACCAATAACCATCGTGATAAAAAGTACCCTATGTCCATCTCCAAGTCTTAAGCTACCTCCCCACTAAATTTAAGCCTAATTGGTACAACCGTTATTCATTTATAAATAGTGTATCTATTACGACTTTCTTTTATAAATTACAGATTATTAATATCGTGAATATGACATTTCAGTTTAGATTTTTTTTCATCACACGAAACACAAGACACTTTTGGAATTAAACGTGCATAATACGACCATCTGGCTCTGAACAGTAACCAGTTTATACCATGGGAACGTATAAGAAGCTTTGTATTTTTTTCTCTTTAGTTTCATTGGCCAAGAATGCAGTGTAAATCTAGTAATGGTTGATAATCTTGCGGTGCATAAGAAGGCTCGAGAGATTAAAGCAATGGCATTTGCGTCTTCCGACGCAGCAATCTTCAGCTGGCATCGTTTAATGAAAATTATGACCGCAATTAGTCTCTTTGACAAAAAAAGAAATATATACATGTAGGTGAAGTATCGGGTCTTGCTTTCGTAAAATTCAGCGCTATAAAATTCAACTTTTTGCTCCGAACGAGAATCGTGGCCAAAATCAGTAGTGTTTCACAATGGTGAATAAAGGTCTGGCACGCATGGAGAGGACGATGGATAAGAAAATAGCAGTGGCTTTTACGAAAAGGTAGGCAGTAATCTCCAAGCATTGACACCTATGTATAGGTAACTTGTCTTTACGAAATATAGGTACCTTACCTATGACACCTAAATACCATACCTAAACAACTCTATTATTAGGTCGGGTAGCAAAATACTAAGATAGGCAGTGTCTTTTTGCCTATATCGTGTGCACACCACTGGAAAATAGGAACCAACATGTTTCAAATAAACGTCTCGAATAATTTCTCCATTTGAACGTACGATATTGCTTAGAACACTGACAATTATTAGAACGTCAATGCCAGAAATATTTGCGACTTGGAACCCTTTTTAATGAGTACATAACAAGAAATACGATGAAAACCCTGTCGAACTTAATACAACGATTCGATTAACTCACAGTCAGTTAATCTTAATACTTCCTGAACGCAAGAAAACTAACTCCACCAGTCTATCTTGGTAACACATCTAAGACCTGTTTATTGTGAGCTGGTGGGGGCACCTTCCCTCACTCGGCCCGGCCGCGGCCGTACGGTACCCTGGGGCCAGGAAGCGGTTGAAAAACACAACAACAACCAGAAGTCCACCATCTCCATACAACACGGGAACCCAGCCTTCCGCTAATTATTTACGAGATATTGCGTAACGGTGAAACGCCGGGAAGAAGTTAAGAAAAACCACGACAGGATGTGAACCAGAGACAACGCGCAACCGTAGCGCCATTTGCAGCTTTATCACACACGTAATAAGGTATGTTATAAATTGTGTTGGCGACGCTGTAGTAGTCACTCGGTCACTTTTAGTATGCTATCTTTATTCATATTGCAAGCGATCGTGATAAACCTGAAATCGACTCTCATTTCCGATACCGGCGCTATCTGCCCCGTTGCACCTCTGTGATGTCGTGTGTGCGGCGCGGCGGGCGGGTGTGGGCCTGTGCGCAGCAGTGGACGCCGCCGCCGCCGTCACCAGGAAGAGGTGTCGTACTATCGCCACAGCTTTGCCGGAAGCATCTCGATCACTGGCTTCATTCATAAAAGCGGTGTTTGACGAGCGATCACCAAGTGGGTCGGCGTAACCGGAAAGCGGCCATTGCACCAAATGTACACAAACTAGACACCATAGCGACTTCATTCATGTAATTATATACGTGAATGAAACTGAGTTAATTGAGCGAATTGTTCATACGAGCAGTATTTTCGTACTCGTTCTAGGATTGTTGTTTGGGAATGCTATTTTGGTACGATGCGATTAAATTGCTGTACACGTTTTGTATCGCGAACATTGTATGCTTCGAAAAGTTCGTCATGTTTAGTTATGGGCACAAAAGGGTTGTTTTGCCCTAAATTAACATTGTTATACAATAAGTGCAGGGGCGGCGGCCGCAGTCGGCGGTTCCAAAAATAAAAGGAAAACTGCACCATCAGAACCAATCAGGCGACCATTCGCGGAAACTTTAATGGGCCTTTTAAAAAAGAAGCTTTCACCGTAATAGAATTAGCTTCTTGCAGACAGAAGGGCGGCGGCGGCGGCGGTGCGGCGGTGGCGTGGCGCGGGCGAAGGGCTCCCACTCTGATTGCATTATAGCCAGACAGACAGAAACAAAAAGTCAAAACAATTATTACGAACGGAAGCTATCACACTTAGAAACACGCGATTTGTACAATAAGGCGGTGATAATACAACCACAAACTCATCTGTGTGTTTATGTCGGGTTTCTTTTTTACTTATTGTATTAAGATCAATTTAACCTACTTACCTAATAATCTGTGTCTAAATGTATAAAAGGAAACGTTGACTGACTCAATTATTATCATATAACAGTACGGTCCAATTACACGTAATAAAAAAGTTGAGTAGGAAAGGATTGTTGGTGAGATGTTGACTCTCGGTTGGTAATTATGTCTTTGAGAATAAAACTTGAGTATTGCATACTTGATGCAATCAATTGTATCGAAATTACTGTAATACTATAAAGAGTACACATATCTCTTCTGTCTACCAGTGGCGTGCTGGCTTTTACGACAACGTAGGTAGTAAAAGTAATCCCTAAGGATTAAAACCTATGTATAGGTAACTTGTCTTTACGAAATATAGGTACCTACCTATCTACTCACCCACAAAACACAAGACCTTCGTTAGCCTATGTCGTGAGTACAACAAGAAAAAAAGATCTAGCCATTACTCTATTATTAGGTCGGGTAACCAAAATACTAAGGTAGGCAGTGTCTTTATGTCTATATGGTGTGCACGCCACTGCTGTCTACACATATAAAATTCAAAGTCCAGATTATTTCATTACTCAACAATCCCCAGCCTAAACCCTTGGCCCTAGAATGGTGAAAGCTTTGCACACGGATTCCTTTTGTGGTATTTACGTGGAATAAGAAAACTTATTTCAAAATTCAGCCTCTAAGGGCGCAAAAAAGGGGGTAGAAGTTTATATGAGAAAAACATTAATTTTGGAGTTTTGCTTCTAAAACTTGCTGGTAGTATTTTTAATTAGAAGTAAATTCTGAAAGCCCACTAGTAAAATATAATTCTACTAACTGTAGATGCAAAATTTTGTAAAATGTGTGTTTGCATAGTCGTTCACTAATTCACTTCTTAATGACAAAATACTGAACGGATTTTAACGAAACTTGGCGAGGTAACATTACAGCTTTGTATTGACTGTATGCACTTACCTACCTACTGTAGGTATGAAAACATTGACATCTTATTTCGGCAGAAGTCTGCCAACTTTTATAAACGTGAATTCACATTACGTGTTACATCCTTTGGTATGCAAGTTTACCTCCCGACGTTTGCCTTCACCAATGATTAAGTGAGCACCACAAGATATAAAACTACCCCACTCGTTATCTTTTTAATCGTAATCAAGTTGCTGCATTTTAACTGCAGGATTTCGTGTCAATACGCAGTGAGAATGCCATCAATGAAGGAGATTCTGTGCCGACGCCATCTTAGTCCAAGGCTCTGCAGGAAAAGGTCTATTTCTCTTTACGACCGAGCAAATGTTTCTAACTCAACTCATTACAAGTAATTATGTACATTCGCCATTATTATAGGAAAAGACGTGGGCCATTTAAATTATATTATAAAAAAAATGGTATATTGTTTAAGATTTTAAATGTTAGAATGGGGAATTTTGTTTGACGTTTACTGACAGATATACTGTCAAACTTTGATGACAGTTCTCCGCCCGAAAATCTATCAGTGAAACGTCAAACAAAATTCCCCTATGTTAGTGTGTGGCTCAAAGAATCCTTGACTAAGAATAATGAATGGTTGTGTGAGTCATATCACACAAGACGCGCGTGTTCATCGAGCTAATCAGATTAGGCCGCATTAAGTCCATCTCGTGACAAAAAGTTGACAACAATTAGATAACAAGGAGACCTGAACTGTTCGCAACGGAAGCACTCATTAACTTGTACTATTATTGTACATTTTGTATACAAAGTAACAATATTATGTAAGGCTTCCAACGCTAAGGAGCGCCTAGTAATGGAAGTTCACAGAGTTTTTCGAAAAGATTTTTCGAGTACAGAGTTGTGGGCGAGTTTGCTTCCTTAGTTCATTAGGGATTTTATGCTTGTTAAACACCGGATGATTGTATTTGGCTTGACATTATCAATTATATGCATGGACACTGGTGTTTTGTAGTAGCTACATTTTGAGATTTGTTTGTTTTGTGAAGTATTACGTCTATGAATCTCTAAATTTATAGAGGATGAATGGGGAATATTTTTGAAGTTTTTCTGTCATTATTGTCAAAGTTTGTTTGGAAAGTATGACAGTAATGACAGTTCTCCACCTGAAATCTTTCAGAAAGACGTAAAAAAAAAATCCTTTGTGGATAAGGCGTGTGGTGACGGCGAATAGAATACATGTGTCACGCCCACAATCCAACTTATCCCGTCGTGGGGGTCGTAAGAGGTGATCGAGGGAATTCTCCAGAGGACGGGCAGCAGCGCGTTCTGTGAGTTAAACCACAACACCGCTGCGTTCGCTAACACACCTACCAAGTGTGACGATTATTAGCATTTCCCCCTAAATGACCATGGAAATCATGTGGGGAGGCCGTCGTCCAGCAGTGGACGTTACGTGGCTATGATGAATTGTGGACATAAGTGTCCTGGGATCGTGTTTCTGGCGCCTCATAGCATAGTCATTACGAGTAAAAATGTTTCAGTAAAGTGTACTGAAATTCGGTTGAAATACATACATACATACGTAAACTTAACGCCTGTCTTCCAGAGGGGACGGGGCAAGATAAGCGTCCCAGAGGACTACAGATCTCCATTTGTCACGATCCTGACATACCCCTTTCGCTTCATCTACATTCATACATCATTTCATACATGACGGTTACGAGTAGATACTCTTCACGCCACCTTCCGCCAGGACATCACCAGTCTGGTCGATGAATGTCCTTGGCATTATAGGTATTCA
>SJJU01027267.1:0-10984 GCA_012932125.1 Conopomorpha cramerella | reverse complement strand
ACTAGCAAACCCGGCGAACTCCGTTTCGCCACCAGATGGGTTCGTTTCGTTTACCCGCTTTTCTGTTGAATTTTTTCCTGAATTTTTCTTTGCTATAAACCTCACGGAGCCCGAGACCTTTCCAACGAATGCAAAACCGTGGAAATCGGTTCGTGCGTTCCGGAGTTATAGCGTCAGAGAGGACAAACCGACTTATTTTTTCTATTAGGAGATATGCATTTGGACCATGTTCCTAAAATTTCACTCTGGAGGGATATTAAACGAACATTCACTCTTCTTTAGAGTAAAATATCACAATTAATGTCCTGAATCCTAATTTCCCATTTTACATTTTTAATGTTGTCTCCAATTTATTACGGTTACAAGATATCAATAGTCTTGTTAAAAACCAGAGTAAAACATCTATGGGTGCGGATTTAACTTTTGTTTATTCCTTCGAATTAGTTTGATAAAAGCTTTTTGAATATCTGGTTTTTTTTGAAGTCATAAACCACAGAGAAATCTCAACTTGCCTGCAGTGCCACATTTTTTGAAAATGAAATCGACATAAAAAAATGATCATCACACTCATAATATAATTTGACAAGAAGAACCCAATCGTTAGCAATATGAATCTTATCCTTTTTTGGTAATTTAGTAATATTTTGAATATTAATATCATTCCAAATTTTCAAGGTGATCTTTTGACTTTAGTCGTTGGAAAGAATTGAGTAACCAATGTTGCTTCCGCTTCGCCTCTGCTTTCTGTTTGTAACCGATTTAATGGATGGAAAGAACATACAAGCTGACATCAAACACATACCTAATAGTCCGTTACATTATCTGTGATATGAGTGAAGGTAAACGCATGTTTCGAGTGCTTCCTTCTTAGAATATAAATGACTACCTAAGTGACTAGTCGGAGTCTGTATTTCCGGTATAGCCTGGATTTCTTTAAGTCAAGGGCGAATGAAATCTAATAAGCAAATGGGCACCACGTTAGACCAAGTCACTGGGCAAGATGGTGGTCAAACGCTGGCTTCCATTATAAAAAAAATGCTCTACATCTAAGTTATAATGTAATCATTTCAATCACATTTCAACCAAAAACATAACAGGTGAGGTGGCTTATTCCCGCAATAGGATTTATACATCCCGAAGTGTTTTGGTTGTTTCTTTCTTTCTTCTTTCAAAGTGATCCCATCTAATATTATCATACATTCCACAACAGTCTGATTGGAAGTCCAAATGCCTGACAACTGGACTAAACACAATACACCACCTTAAATTTAAAGACCAGAAGGTACCTTTTTGATTGTTCATCACATTATCAAGCATCGTCATCAAACAAACCAACACAACTTTAGTTCACCGAGGAAAAGTCAATAAAATTAAGGTGCCACTGTTTTGCCGGTTGTACGTCTACTGTTGTCTAGTTTTCTTACTTAGTCAACAATAATCTTGAAAACTTGCGTTCAACGTTAACTGGAATCGTATCTATACGATTTATAAATGAGGTATTGCTAAAAAAACGTTTCATGGTGTTGTCACCTGAAACCAGATATTTTTTAGGTAATTATGGTAGGTAGTTGTAATCTTTGGTTTAGTCATATACGATTTTTTACGAATTTCGCGTTATTTCAATGCATAATTTAATCCATATCAGGCCAGAGTACAATGGTTTTATTTCACCTAATACAAGATGAGATTTACAAGTGCATACACGTATAAATAAACCCATTCCCAGTTCCTACACCGAATAGTGTTTCTTTGTAAAAAAAAAATATCTCGAACTCCCTACCCCAAAAACCGACGCCCATCTAGGCGTGTGGAAGCTGCGAGGTACGAAAAGTGAGAGGCTGTCACGGTTGCCTAGGGGAGGTGGAGTGGTTGGTTGTTGTGGCCCACTCGTGCGCATTTCCAACGCGACTGGCCTGCGCCGCGGCCGGCTCCAGAAACGCACGCGCACGCGAATCGACTCGATCGATAACTTGACGATAACAACGCGAAAAGGTGCATTTTTTTTTCTTTTATGCCAGTGTGTTTTGGTGTTGTTTCCTATCGATTGTTGTTTAGCCTTTTTTGGTTCATTATTAATTTTTATTTTTTTTTTGGTAACGCATCGCATCGAATCGTTTTTGTCAGAATTAAATGCACAATGCAATTTTTTCGTTTGATGGAAATATTTCTAGTGGATATATTCGTGTTGTTTTGCATTGTTATGTTAGTTTTTCGTGTTTGTGTTTTTTTTTTGGTAATAAATATTGATTACGTTATAAGGGGTCCGTTTATTCGTAGGTAGGTAGTACATCATTTATGTAATAAATTAATCAGTTATACAAAAATATCGCGGTTGCCAAAAGTTTTTTGTGAAGAATTCTGTATAATCAAATTAGGAACAAAGGATTTTGCTATGACTTTCAGTATTACTTTTAATATCTGTCTTAATACAATGATTTTATATTAAACTTGCTAATTGTCTTAGCAATATTTTATACTAGTTGTCACTTATTGACCGATTCCTATAAAAAGAGGACGGTTCTCAATTCGATCGTATGTGTTCTATTTTTATTTTATTTTTATTTTTGTTCGCGGATAATTTCGTCGTTCTATTAATTTGACAATAATTATTTTTTTATTGGAAAGAAGATATTTCTAAAGTGGTTCCACGATAAGGAAATAGGGATTTGATGAAGTCAGATTATTATTATTATTATAGCAATAAAAATACAATTGTGTCTATGTTACTGTCCTTCAATGTATTAAAAAATAGCGAGGACAACTAATACTGGTTAAGGTTGGTTCTTTTTCTTTTAAGTTATTATTTCATTTAATACTTTCCGTCAACGGAATTCCCCACTATAAAAAAAGTTAAAACAAAAAAAAGGCATACATATTGCAATACATTTCTACGTCATCCGGTAATTTGATAATATTGACGTCTTTCGTAATACGAAGAGAGTACTATATGCTTGCATCGGTAGTACTTGACACACGAAGGTCTCTTTTCATTTCCAACGTGCAGTAAATTTGAAACCGTTAGGTGGAACACTAGTCCTTTTATTATTGACTAGCTGGCCCGGCAAACGTTCTTTTGCCAATGTACAGTCAAGTGCAAATACATATATACACTTAGTGACATTTCAAAGCCATTTTCTCATAAAATAACGGCTGCTACTTTGATATTAGTCTGAAAATGGCTTCGAAATGTTTCTAAGTGCATACATGTTTTTGCACGTGACTGTATCACATGATTATCAGTGTTTCTCTGTTATGATGTGCATGTATTATACGTATAAACCTTCCTCAAGAACCACTCTGTCTACTAAAGAAAACCGCAAGAAACCCGTTGCGTAGTTTTAAAGATAAGCATACATATGGATAGAGGCGAATTTGTTTAATACTAACGTCGATCGGTTAAGCTAAGACATGTTTTCCTTCTATACCTACTGTCATAGTTTGAAATATTAAGGTTAAGTTACATAACTTTCGTTTTCATTTTAAGGAAACAAAAACGACGATCTAATTTATTTATACCAAATGTTATACTGCGTGAAAAAAAAACCAAGTCTTAGAAATATTCTTGGGCTTGTCATTATCAACATTTTTTACTACGGCGACAACGAAATATTTTCACCTCCTTTATAATAATCCAATAATTTCAAAGGACCTAACCACACCGTCAGAGATAGACGCGGGTAAAGCAACTCTGTCCTTTGTGCTTATAGCGGAAGTACTTATTGAACGTATAACTTGGAGTACGATTATTTAAAGTCTGCTAACGTTTTCCTTATACCCCAATTTCCAATAAACCCCGATTTCCTTATAATTGACCAGCCTTTGATATAATATCTTCTTTCCAACAAAAAAGTATCATCTAAATCGATTCATAAACGACGAAGTTATCCGCGAACAAACATAAAATACCATAAATTAAACTAAACTTTGTGTAAATTGAACCCGAGCAATGGTCATAGGAACATTGTTGTTGGGATCGTCACTAATCACTATGAACAACTTTTAATATAGCGACCATGTCGGGAAATTAAAAAAAAAATGTAATTCCCCTCAGGTTGTTCATATTGACGAGACCATTCATTGCTCGTGGTCCTTTTACACGTAGTATGCGGTCGAATTGAGAAATACCTACTCAATTTTTGAAGTAGATATTTTAAGAAATAAAAGACCTTACTTTAATTGTCAAACTAAGTGTAAAAGCGTAGCTAAAAACAAGGCGTTTATCTGAAAGTCTTTGTCGTAACTTTTTTTTACCTGACGTATGTTTTTATTCTTCGAATTTATTGTTTCACGGCATCTCAAGTAAAATATTATCAGTCAGCCATTTATAGGTAAATACCCATAAAGACTAATTTAACGTACTAAACATTACATAATCAAAACAAGCAAATTATTACTTGAGTAACAATTAGTATTATAGTTCTAGGCGTAATTTTAAGTAGGTAATTGACATTTCCGTGAACTCTATACTTGATAATACTTTATGTAGATAAGTTTGTAAATAAACCGGCTTATGTCTTAGCAAATATTTATGAAAATATATCCCTGCGTTCATTTTAATCGCCTTCAAAACGGAAATTTTGGATATTCTTATTAAAGCATCGCTGACTACACTGAAGTAGAATTTGCTTATTTAGAAAAGTTTCTATCTGTCTGTCCGAACCTAACGTTAAAACAACAAAACGTTAAAGTTTCCTTAGCACATCACAAAATATTAATCCACGCGAACGAATCCGCGGTCGTTCAACTAGTCTGACAATAATAAAACAAATTCAAAACGGAACAAAACAAAGTGAATTTTGTTCCACGTGCATACAGCAGTCGGTGCTACGTGATTAGTTTGCCGTAGGCATTCTATTACGTATGCGATGGATATGTAGGAAGTGCATAATGGAATCAGTCGAGTGAGTGGGCACATGTACCCATGCACAACAATAAATGATGCTCTTACGCCGCGGCTCATTCACTCTACCGCCTTGGCACTGAAAACGATAATATTTTAATATTATGACGCTTCTTCTTCCTTATTGATCTCGTTGACTTCAACATTGTGTCTACATGAGAGCCATGTTTATTGTCGCAACGATGTTTATTGTAGATGTACATTTGCGAGCAAACTAATGGAATCGTTCTTTTGTTTAGTAACTAGTGCCACATAGTGTATCTATATTAGCTTAAGAAGAATTTAGTATTATTGTAGAAGAACATTTGAGAGCAAAGAATTGGAATCGTTCTTTTGTTTAGTAACTTGTGCCACATAGTGTATCTATATTAAGCTTAAGTAGAATTTAGTATTATTGTGGAAGAACATTTGAGAGCAAAGAAATGGAATCGTTCTTTTGTTTAGTAACTTGTGCCACATAGTGTATCTATATTAAGCTTAAGAAGATTTTAGTATTTTTTAAGCGACTTCAAAGAAGAAGTTGATTTTCAATTCGACCGTATATTACGTTTTTTTATGTAGGTATGTTGGCGGATAACTCTGTCGTTTATGAACAGATTTATAGGTTTTTTTTTGTCGGTTAGAAGATATTACCGAGGTGAAAATCAGGGTAAACTCGACAAATCAAGAGGAATTTAAAAAAAAAATGTGCGTGCGGCTAGTACAGGGAATCAGTTCTTTTTACTTTAAAATTGCCTTTCTAGCTAGCGTCCCGTTTGCACTGCAATTCGCCTGAGGCAGTTCAATATCAGAATGATGACTCGTCAAGTACAAAGCTCTCTAGTTTCCATGAGAACAGAACCACTACGGGATCTTTATACAAGAGGGAACTCGTTCCTTGTGTGTATGTGTGTCTGTGTATGAATGCATGTGTGTATGTGTGGGTGTCTACAAAATGTCAACGTCACACAGTAATACAACGCGTCACTCGTCATTTGACTAGCGGTAAAAATTTCATCATCGCGACTACGCAACTATACCTACCTACATACATACATATAAAGTAATTAAAACGGCTTTTTCACCGTAACCCGAGTTCCTATCGCTGTCTCGCTCTCGCGCGGGAGAGAAATGGAACTAAACAAAAAAATATATATAAAAATAAAAAAAGATTGAGCAGTAGGTAGAGAGAGGTACATACAACACAACCGAATAGGCGACCTTATCAAAACTACCGCACCACGGTCGGTGTGAGAACGTTGAACCTGGGCGAAAAGTTTATTGGTCCAATTTTTAGAGACCTCGGGCATCGTCGTCGTTTTCATTGGTGTGTGGGGGGCAAAAAAAAATGCTCTGTCAGCGGCGCACGCGCATTCTTATTGTCCCTTCAACCGTATCTACGTGGTCCGTTGTTCGTGCGGTGTTGTGACACAAACTTGAACTCTGACGATGTTATAAGTGTATGGAGATTAATGGGTTATTTCGAAATGTTAACGTCGAAATTTATGTAAGGCTAATATAAGTAGAAAATGACATCGATGCACTGAAAACTGTATGTGCAACTGCAATTATGGGGAACAAAAATAATTACAGAACTAGACTATAGTTTGATTAGTATAAATAAACAAAGAAAGCACCTAAAGAAGTGGATGAAAACAATATCTTTAAACAAAAAAATAAAGGAAGCGCGCGTTTCTTTAAGAAATGATTTCAGGAAGTATTTTTTTAATACGCAAAGTGATACTAAATTTAAATGGCGAAGTAGTAAGTAGATTTATATTTTTAATATTTTTTGCACAATTCACAAAAAAAAACAAACACTGTAGTAAGTAGGCATTCAAAAACACCTCAAATCTATTTCAATATATCTATATTGTGAAATATACAAACACGTAACTAGCGTATTATAATGCAGTTTCAACAAGTAGTAGTGACAAAAGGCCCCTAGGTAATGAACAGCTTGTGTCTAGGAACGTGATGTGGTCTATAGACATCGATGATTGTGATGCAGAACAAAGTTAATTGCTCTAAGCGTCCTTTTCAATTCAGATCATAAGTAAAACATCTTTATAGAAGAGTTAACATAGGTGAAGTGGTCTTAGTTGTCAGAAATGTAGCAGGTAGGTATACACTCCTCTGGGATAGTTATTTTACTAATGTATAATAGTAGAATTTTGTTAAAAAATAAACAAACAATTGCGTATGATGACAAGAAACAATTTATTTAGCCTAAACCGAGTCAAGTCTCCATATAGCGATATTAGCACCAGGTAAAGTGGTGGTGAACATTTGCTTGAACTTATTTGAATAAACATTTTAAATATTAAAACAATGATACACATTATCACGCTTTTGATGTCAATTAAGAAAAGACAGGAATACTTGTTGCGTAAATGCTTATACTTCGTTATGTATCTCTTATCACAGTTGATAATCCATAGAGGACTGATGAATAATAATAAATAATAGGTATTAATCTAAAAGAAATACATAAATGCTAAATTGCATTATCCTGAATATTAGTATATTGTTTAGGTAATATACCCATGAGCGAAAGGAATATATGCTTACAGCGTGAATTAAAAGATTTAAACTTTAAAATTTTCCTACAAATCGTAATGAAATAGGTCATAATCAAGCTGACAAAACTTTAATCTGAATAAATTGTTTCAGTAATATCTACATATATTAGAATTGAGCGTGTTTCCTAGCAAATATTTGTATTGAATTTCTTATGCGATAATATCTTTATCGTATTATTGAAGGTATTATGATAAAATTGATCTGTTTTTTCGCTCTGTATTGCCGTTTAAAGGAAATTGACCATCAGCATTGTAATTTACTACTATTAAGTTAAGGACATAGTTGCCGAGGCGTAAAATAGGCTTTGCAATTTGCAAGACTTCAAGTAATTTATTGAGATATATTATTATGTCCGCATTGGTAGGTACAGGATAGTGTCTAGACAGTTTCTTGAATTTAGCACTAAGTAAATTCTTGGTTTCTTAAAATCCACATTAGTATTTTATACAAAAATATCTGTAACCTACTTTTGTTTGCTTCCCAATCAGCGTGACTTTCTAGGCATACGAAAACACATCGAAAAAAAATTAAAGTCACCAGCAACAGTTCGATGAACTATAAATAAAAAAAAACCTGATTGCAATTCAGATAAACCATTCAGGTGTTAATGAACCTCGTTAGGCCGTATCTTTACTAGATAACTGTTTATATTTTATTTTCGTTGGTATTTAAATCGATTCGATGTAACGATTGCGATGATGTGTCACTAGAAAAACAACAATCGTACGAGAAACCACTCGGGATCGAGTCGCTCCGATTTGATTTGTGAATTAACTTAACTTTAACCTTATAAAATTAATAATTATAGATATCCGAGAATCAGCCGATAATACGCTCTCAGAAAATAATGCGCACCAGATAATGGTAATGTGTCTACGAAAAAAAGTGAAAATATAAACAACAAAAAAAAAAAAAAAACAACACATCCCAAAATGGGAAGCGACAAAATCGACGCAAATAAGGACAAAATGAATCAGAACGTGGTAAATAAGACTGAATTTAGTGTTAAGGAAAAATTTCGAAAACTACAGATGAAATTAAAGAAGACTGACAAAAAAAAGACTGAAGAACTCAAATGCCCCAAGGAAAAGAAAATTTGGTGGAACCAGTGCAACAGTTGTAAGTAATCCTAATGTTTATTCAACTTGGTATACTAACGTTGTAGAGAGTAAAGAAAGATTGTTTGTATTGAATAGACTCTGAAATTATGGGATGAATTTGAAAAAAAATCTTGCATCGTTGGATTGGTACTATAAATAATAGGTATTATATATAAACATATTATTTTAAAATATTTGGGATGAATTATCGTAATTTTCAAAATTTGTCTCTGTATTCCTCCACAAAGGTTCGCCACAATGACGTTGTGTGCCTGTACCAGTTTTAATAGTTTTATATATATAATACGCAAAATAATTCACATACAAAAATGTGTTTATTTATTTGAGTAAGTAGTATATATCGTTGTCTGAATTCCATAACTAAAGTGCTTTAGCTACTTAACATGAGATGAAGCCACTGTGTGTGTGTGTGTGTGTTGTAAAAATATTTATTTATTTCTATTCGTCGAGTTTGAAAACAATGTCCCCATGAATCGTATTACCACGTGGGATTCCAACAATTTCCATAAGACCAAGACCACAATTTGAAACAATATTATTCAGTATAATTTATGGTGCTATAAAAGTAATACCTTTCCAATAATATAACACAATGTAGGCAACAATCGACTGCCGATAGGCTGCCATGGCAACAATAACTCTTTGTGGTTTTCAAGTACCTGTGTGTTGTTACTAGGTTTCTCGGTAATATGAAAGTAGTACCTAACAAAATAACGAACGTTTTCAGTACAATTACGGTTCTTTACACTGAGTACTAAGGCCGTGATATCATTATATAGGTAACATCTTGTATGGAATAATTTGTATTTGATTGGAAGTGCTTTAGGTGCATTTCCAATGGATGGTTTTACAAAATGAATTACGTAGATGTCAGTGGAAATGTAAGTCCTAAGCTAATATTATTATTATCATCGTCATTCATTGGATTAATAAAACAAGGGAAATGTAGTCTAAAAACTAACTTTGAACCTTGAGGAATACCTTTGGGGTATTATACCAATTTTCTAGAAAAAATATACAACAGCGAATGCTATGTAGGGTTATTGTCATCATCATTACGGTTATGGTATTAGGTCTAAAGTTTCTTATACTGATTTGATTATTCTTTTAGCAAAACCAAGTAGTTAGATTTATGTCATTAGAATTTAAAATCCAAGAGAAAATCATCATCATCATCAGCCCATACTTCATGTCCACTGCTGGACATAGGCCTCTCCAATTGAACGCCACCAATCTTAGTATTGTTATATTGAGGATTATTAGTTTTTTTAGCTGACCCTGCTTTTTCCAATATACTCAATTATTTATTGCTTTTCCACAATGTGTTATTAACAGTGTCTTCTTGATGTTATATATGCATTTATTAAACATATAAACCTCCCTCAAGTATCATTCCATCTGCTGAACGAAACAGCATCAAAATCCGTTTCGTAGTTTTAAAGATCTAAGCATACATAGAGACACACAGCGGGAAGCAACTTTGCTTTTTTACTATGTGTTGATTTAATACTATTGAACTAAAAGTAAAACGTAAGGACTTAACTTGCTAAAGTTTTATTAAATATGACCAATAGTTGTAATAAATTACATTAGTATAATTAGTGTCTCTGACAAACATTCGAAGTGTGTATTGTACAGTTAAATTTATACACACAATGATTCATTTTATAGATTTAATTATTATCAAGATAGGCATTATCTTGATAATCCTGCTGTTTATGGAAATGTGAAATGATTTATTATCAAGGTAAAAAAATTGTGCCTCTCGGAAACAGTTCAATACAGTGGACAAATCTTTATCGCTAAAACTGTTGCTAAGAGTAAATCACGAGAACGCGACAGTATCTATTTCTTTTTTTTTGTTCTTAATTTCAAAACATTCTTATGATGATATAAGAAATACCTACTTAAGAAAAAACACATTTACGTAATTATACTAAAATTAAATTAATATTTATAGTTAAAGAGGGAGAAGAGGAACAACATCTTTTCTGTCCACTATACTCATTCTAATTCACTGCCACAGAGACTACCAATCATGTGTCTCGCTCTATGTCATTACTGTCAATGTCAATGTGACATTCCAGGATTTATCAACCATTGGATGATACGAGATCAAAAATACTGATTAATTTTAAAGTCTACTGTTGCAAAAACTGTTCACTGGAATCCCAAGGGGATAGTGAAGTAGAAGTCAGAGTATAGTAATTTCATAGTATAAAACAAAGTCTCCTCTTGCTCTCTGTCACTATGTATGCTTAGATCTTTAGAGCCACGCAACGGATTTTCATGCGGTTTTCTTTAGTACGACTGATTGATTCTCGAGGAAGGTTTATATGAATAACTAGTGGACTCGACAGACGTTGTCCTGTCTTAACTATTAATATGAATATCTAGGGTG
>SJJU01027248.1:0-13996 GCA_012932125.1 Conopomorpha cramerella | reverse complement strand
TTTACCACAGTAATGATTGTGATTGACGGATATCCTATCGTCTAATATAGTGAATGATGTTTGAATTAGTATTAGTAGTCATTCCATAAATCATGACTGATGGAATTGAATGACGCTTGCATGAGCGGCTAAGCTCTACCTAACTGCAGAGATGTCGAATAACAGAGATGAATAGCGAAAGGAAACGTGTTTCGCCGACCCAACTGCACCCCACCTAGTGTGGAATAAGGGCAGATAAATGACGAATGATTATGGGATGGGTAGTAGGTAACTTTAGAAACATTTATTTATTAACAAAACACGCATTACATGATTGCCATGATTGCATTATGTACCCAATGCGTAATGATGTTACACAAATAAATAATTAAATTATATAAGCTTAAAACGAACAACAACTTAACAATAAAATATTAAAACATAAAATGCCTTCTTACCGGTGCCTAAAACATGTGCTACCTCCCTAGCGAAGCGCGTCAAGAAAGACACGTGACATAGAGTAAATACGCGCTGTGTGTGATAGGCTGCTATGTCACACATCGTGCGACTCAGCTTGTTTCAACCAATCACAGGGCTTGGTATGTCTTGTCATGTCTTTGGGATCATGGGGACTGGCGTTATGCGACTCTGATATCTAATTCACTGCACTCTTGGGATGTCATTATTACAATTAACATTTTGCTACAGTAGACTTCAAAATCATACACAATATCTGAGTCCAAAAACAACTAGACTTTCAATTCGAAACTGACGTTTAGAGTACACACAAGAGACAACGATATGATAAACATGCTGGTGTGAAAGAGCAAAGTGAATGAAGAATTTGAGTTAAGGTGTTTACTTCAAGTTATACTTTTATATGCAGGATAGATCTTTAGCGTGCATTGGATATTATCGTGTAAAATTTGGCGTTAAATTTGATCAAAAGTTGAGTCACTTTTTATCAAACGTGTGGCGGCGCAATCATCTACTAAAATAGACGATTTAAAAAAAAGGAACTCCAGCATTGTAATTAGATCAGTTCAGACAACTTTAAACGATGAAAATCTCCTAGTTTCATCCGCCTCTAGCAAGTAACGGCTTATAACTCAGTATTGCCAGACGTACATTTTGAATTAGCCGGATTATCGTCATTTGTAAAAGCTGCCAATTATCTACGGAGCATTAATGTTAACTAGTATCAATTAAAAAGTACCTACCGGAAATGTACCGTATTCGCTTCAGTTCGGATGTGAATTCCATAACTCGCATTTTTCTATTAAGCTGGTATTTAAGATTGCATGAGCCATAGTCGTAAATTCAGCCAATAAATTAGACAACGTGTGTGATTTTTAAAATATTTTTTTTAAATTGACGCATATTAATTTCGTGACCCAATTTTTTTTTATCTGTGTCTGATAAATGCTATTGTTTGCTTAAGCTCATTATTTTGATTGCACAGTTTTTGTCTTTGTTTGTGTTTTGTTTTATTTACTCACATTGTTTTTTTTTCTTGTTTTTGTTTGGCTGTTGTGTGCGCTGCAGCCAGAGGAGGAGCACCTTTCGATGAGTGTAAGTACTGCTTTGTCACGCATTGGTTTTTTTGTTGTTATTTATAAGTAACGCCCATATTAGGAAAAGCAATATATGTCTTTATAAAGCATTGGCCATATTTGTTGCAGAAATGCACGCGATGAGAGTTTTTCTGACAGCTTCAAATGTGTCAAAAGTAGTTCCAAAACCTCTCACTGGTGGCGCTAATCAGACATGATCTCAAGGAGACTCAATTTAGATTTGTCAACGGAAAATAAAACTACGATATTACTACCCTGTCGGTAGGTAGTGTCATCTATGGACATTTGTGAGAACTGCAATAAGTCACAACAACGTGAAATCTCAAAATGTGACACTGTTGAAATAACAATCTTATTACTATTACTAAAGATTCTTTTCACAATAACAAAATAATTTGAAATATCGCGTTGTTGTAGTAAATGAGCGACCTGTCAGAAAACCTCCCATTGCTACCTTACGCTAAAATCGTTTTAAAGTAAGCGCCCACGCAGGACGCAAAAGCGGAGCTATTTAAATACGGAAAGCAAAATGTAAACAATGGAGAAACTGCATGTACCTCCACATGTAATACCAACATAAAATGCGCAACGAATATAAAGCACTCTGTACTACGACATTTGTGTGGGCGATTACCTTAAAATATATTTTGTATCTACTTACTAAGTATGTAGCTCATTGTACCGTTTTGTAATGCTTTAAATAAGCTTCGAATTACTATACAAAACAACCGTAAAGAAATTTAAAAGTCCAGGAAATACTACTTTAAAAGTGCAATTTTATATTAATAGTTTAAACTGGGTTTTCCTGCGCGACATTAATCAAATATCTAAAATTTATAAGTTTAAAAATTCTTTAAAAAAAAAGTAATATTTGACAAGTGTAGGTTAGGTACGTCACTACAAAAGTTTAAGTTAATAATATTTTAGACTTTTTATACTTTTACTGAATTGCATTGATATTTCAAATTGACATTCGTTTCAAGGATTATTAAAATCTTTCTTTTAAAATATTATTCCGTAGTGGACAAACATTAATATTTACCAAAGTACTTCAAAAACTGTTATTTATTCATATAACGACAAAAACAACACTTCATGTGTACGCTCGCGCTGTCAGATTTCTAAGAAAAGACCGTGTCTAGATTGTACGGTACAATGGCCACGATCATGTTGAAAAAAAAAACTAACGAAGATATCAAGAAAAAACTGCAATCGAACGCACACTATAAAGTAACATACATTATTATACATACTTTCTTTTTATGGATAGCTTGACGCATCGTAGTATCTAATTACGTAGGAACATTCATACCATAGATAAACTCGCGTCTTTAATAGAAGGTTGGACATACACTCGATATAATATCATGACATCATCTAGATAATTCTGTACTGCGTGTAATAATACACCGAGCAAAGGTCATAGAAACGTTGTTGGGTTCGTCAATATTATGAACAACTTTTACTATAGCGGAAAGAGAACAAAAAATGTTTTTCATCTCCATTATGGACAAAATGCCAATTATAGTTTCTAATCAGAAAAGTGGGTTAGGTTAGAACATCTTAATTTGTTAATAGTATATTAAGCTGGCTGGTTAAAATCGAAACCTAGTAAGTCAGTTTTACAAGAAATTTGTTGTTATTGTTTATTGTAAAAAAACAGTTGTGCCATGGAGTTACTTCAGGGGAATGTACTGTACAAAGTGTCATCTCCTGAGGGAGAAAATTGTCTATAATGTATCGTTTGTAAAAAAAAAGTTCAAATCGGTTCATAAAACGAATCCGTGAAGAAACATATATATAACTAGCAAACCCGGCGAACTCCGTTTCGCCACCAGATGGGTTCGTTTCGTTTACCAGCTTTTCTGTTGAATTTTTTCCTGAATTTTCTTTACTACAAACCTCACGGAGCCCGAGACCTTTCCAACGAATGCAAAACCGTGGAAATCGGTTCGTGCGTTCTGAGTTATAGCGTCAGGTAGGAAAACCCGACTTATTTTTATATAGTAGATATGGCCGTATTGAGAAACCTCCTTTCTTGAAGTCGATTAAAAATAAAAGGTTTCGCGGTCGAGGTTGTGTACCTACTTACGAGGGCTGTCACTAAAACAAAGGTTAATAAAGGTCTACTGGAACTGATTATTCCGTGATATTGACATACAATTGACCAGCTGAACTTGATATATCTTCCGTCATTATTAGTAATGCCCTAAATACACGAGCAGTGTTACAATCAAAGATCCGTTGCATTGTTCCAATGGTATTGCAATGAGTTTGCTGTCCATTCAGTGCACTGATAGATTTGAAACGTATTTAGTTAGGTATAATAACTTTGGTTCAAGTCGCCCCAGAAGGACATATACAGACCAGATTGGTGATGTCCTGGCCGAAGGTGGCGTGAAAGGTACTCGAAACCGGAGGTCATGTATGAAAAGGTGTATGAATGTAGATGAAGCGAAAGGGGTATGTCAGGACCGTGACAAATGGAGATCTGTAGTCTCTGCATACCCTCTGGGAGACAGGCGAGAAGTGTATGTAATAACTTTGACTGGACTGACGATATGTGCGAGATGGCTAGCAGAAGCCGGATGCGAGAAGACGAAAACAACTCACAGTGTTATGCAATTGGAGAGGCTTAAGTCCAGCAGTGGACGAATGTTGGCTGATGATGATGTTGATGGTGATTAAATAGTTGACGTAGTTGAACTTAAACCAGGCGACCAAGTCTCGGACTCTCCGTAGTTGCCTGTACTGTGACTATAGCAGAATTGGCCCTCAATTTGTCCATAATAGTTTGGCGTACATTTGAATAGTTATTGAGACCTTCACCTAGCAGTCCAGTAGCGCTGTTGTTACTATAACAATACCAAGCTTAAAATATAACAAAGAGAGTAACTGTCGATAAACGTGACCTTACGGATGCCCTTGAATGATTGTGACACAATTTTTAGTAGCAGACTGTCTCATGTGTCCCTGAGGATGATTTGAGAATCACATGGAGATATAATATTTGAGAAAGAAAATATGTTAATTTTGATGAATGGCGAAAGGAAACGTGTTGCGCCGACCCCACCTAGTGTGGGAAAAGAGCAGGAAAATGATGATTTCCTCTCCATGCAATATGCCATGATTTTAGACGAACACAACTACGTTTCTGAGCTTGTTGCTCGGGGTCCATTTACATGCAATATATCTACAAAAAAATGCTTACGTTGGGGTTTTGTGAATCCTCTAATCTAACCGGGCCCCTTGATTGTCTTCCAGAGCGAATGCCCACGTTTGTGTTTTCTGAATTATCTAATCTAACGGGGCCCCTTGATTGTGTTCCAGAGCGAAACTCTCGACCCGTTGCTAGCCGCGTGCGCGGAGAGTCCGCGCGGGGCCAACGGGCGCCGCCCTCCGCCCTCGCCGCTGCCGCCCGACGCCGCTGCCGAGATGCGGCGACAGATCGTCTTCCTACAGGTCACTTGAATACTACTTCCTACTATTTCATAGCTGCTACGTTGTGGAAAAATACAGGGCGACTCATCTAGAACAGCGACGATCCCTGCAGGAGATCATCAAGGACACAAAGGGTTTGTTACGGTTCCTCGAGGAGCTGGGGTGGTTGGAGTAGCGCCACCCAAATCACGCACAATAGGCGCACTGGACGTCGAGTTGCGGAAACGCCCCGTATCATCTACATCTACATCTAACTGCTACGTTGTAGATTTTGAGGATTCAGAACCACCACACAGTATTGGCATGCTTTTGATACTTGTAAATACTGACAGTTTTCTTTGAAGCTTAAAGGAACAACTTAATTCAAGTTACGAGAATAGTTCCATCAGCATATGGAGAGGATAGATGGAAGCCTATTAATGAAAGAAGTTTATATGGATTATCTAATGGGCCGGGTAAGTAGAGAGCGCCCAAAAAGGACACACTTCTATCTGACTGTTTATGTGCCGTGACAAATACTCCAAACCGGAAATCGTGTATGAAAAGATGAATGTGGATGAATTAAAAGGGGTTTTTCAGGGTCGATCCTATTACAAATGGAGATCTGTAATATCTGCCTATTCCTCTAAGAGGCAGCCGTGAAATGTATTGTCCTAATGTGTATGTTAATTTAATAATTATGGTGTCAGAACGAATCGAATACCCTATCAAATCACACGTCATGTTTCTTACAAAAAAATTGTTCTTATATAATTTTTGCTAACATATTCTGGTACTGGTTGTTTGAAGTATTCTTCTCACACCACATAAATTAAGACTCCAGGCTTTACTGATACTAATATCCAAATGGTTAAGAAATGCTAACATGGTCTGGTACGTGACGTGTTGCAGAGTCAGCTGGAGGAGCGCGACCGCGCGGTGCGCGCGCTGCAGGCGCAGATGTCGCGGCTGTCGGACGCGCGCTGCGACGACGTCTGCTCCGTCGCCACGCAGACTGATCGGGTACGTCAATACTGATAACTTGTGGCGAAATTTGTGCTGTCCATTCCTTTCTAATTTTATTTATTTACTTTATTCAGGAAACATATAGCCTTTTACACTTATATGCATTGTTAAAATAAAATGGAAATGTATACATTGACTTAGAGTTCCATATTATTATACATTAACATATCTGTTTTATCCGTAGAGAGTAGGTACAAATAGTAAGTTCGGTATTAGTTTTTTTTTTTTTTTTAATGTAATTGTACAATATAAAAATAAGCAGCTAAACTGGAGTGCAGCAAACAACAGAAACAGTTAACTATGATGATGGGCATGTCATGAGTCTACTTTTTATTTTTGAACATTTGTAAACTGAGAGAAAACAAATCAATGTCCAAAAATTTTATTTCTATATATCTGTAAATAACTTATTTGTGAATATATTGTACATAAACGATCCAAAGTGTTTACCTGCATCGGCTAACCCACAAACTCATCTTCTCTTTCGTCTCTCACTCTCTAAGAATGTCACGACCGATGCACCATATGGAAAAAACCGTTCGCACTTAATCTATTTTACGGTAGTAGAAGTAAACTTTACTTCTCTGGTGCATTGTCGGGGAGGAGAGAACCCCTCTCGGGGACCATCGAAACCGGTGCCTTAGTATTTCGTGCTGCCTTCTTCCTTGGAACCGGCTCTAGATACCGAAGAGCCGCTCTTCTCCAGGAATCCCATTCCGAAGCTCACAGCCCCATTCCACAGGGAATAAGAAGCGCAGCGCTTTGCAATACTTCTCTTCTTTCGTTTCATTGTGGCCCTCTAAAGGCAATTGCCATTGGGCAATGCGAAGTTGTATCTTTAAAAAGCATCTTAATTTTATGATACATATTTTAATACTTTTTTACTTTACCCTTAACGTGGTATGATATTATGCCATAAGTACGTAAACCAGAAAATAAAATAATAATAAATGATTATTGAGTACAACTACAAGTTAACTTATGGCAAATATAAATGTATGTTATAAGAAGAAGTCATTGCAGTTATCTGTAACAGTAATAAGTTTGTTATATCCATTCCAGTTGCGGCCGTCGAGCACCATCCTGACGAGTTCTGAAAACTCCGGTTTAGTGAGGTAATTATATATTCCGCACTATCATTCATTATAACAATTACTTGCTAATGGTTTCGACAGCGTAAAGATCACTATCGTATTTCATTGTATATTTATTACCAATATGGTCGACCACCGCGGTTCGCTAAATTTCACTTAGACTCGCGTTTTCACGGTTGGTTGTTGTTACTTGTAAAGCCATAAATCTGTTATGTATTATAAAACTTAAACTTATTTCACGGTCTTACGTTTTCTTTTTTTTCTGTTTTTGTTTATGTATTTTCTTTTCTATTTGTTTTAGGTTGTTCACCTCCACGTTGTTTAGGATTAGGACGGCCGTAGGCACTCTGTTTTGCACAATCACACATCATCTGTCTTTGTTCAATATTATACCACCATCCATACCGCAATACATTGCTGAGTACAAAGAACACTACTCTAGTATTGTCCAAAATGCAATAACAACTAGAAACCAAATTCGACAATCATTTCCATTGACAAAATGGATTTTAGAGTTCAAAGATTACATGAACACAAAAATGTCTTTTACACCAACATCTATGTGTAAAGTAACATTTTTCATGACTCCCTATTGCACTGGTTCCTTCTGAAATATTTTTTTGTCTTATTAATTATAATTATTATTGTCTACCTCATTTTCTATTGGGTTGTTTATTTGTTGAACTGTTTCCACGCTGCTCTTTTTTTTTTGGGACGTTTAAATCGGCAGTTTTCATCTTGGCGTGAACTCTCGCGTTCGTTCGTCCGATCAGGTAGCTTGGCTCGACTGCTTGCTCTTTGTGTGTCTCATGTGCTCTGTCAATGCGTTGTGCTTGTTGCATCTCCTTTACAATGGGAATAACTTTGAACATCAAATTGTCGACGACATAGTGTTTAACTACTGTAAAAAGTATTATAGGGATTAAAGCTTCTTAGGCATTGTAAATAGTATTCTTAGCATGATCAGTTTTCAAGTAATTTTAAGTGCCTTTCTCTTAGGTTTATTGTAGGAGTAAATATACAGTAAATTTGTACAGTTATATTAATGCTTTTAGGTTTTTAAAACTATATTCAATTAACAAAAACACACATAGCCATTTTGATTGTCTTCTTTAACTTTTGTAACAAGAAAATATTTTTCTATATTTCACGTGTGGGTTTATGAAATGAGTGATCGTTTTTCGTTGTGATTTGTTGCTTTTTTTTGGTTTTTTACTTTTTTTGCAAATGTTGTTAGTGTGGTATCGCGAGTCTGGCGACTAATTATAAATCATACAAATTAATTTCTGTTTCACGCTGCACATAAAAGGCTGTAAAGGTGAGGGGTATCTCTATAAAATAGGTACTTTTAAAAGTAAAAATAATGATAAACTCACTTTTGGGTTTGTAGGTCCACTGATATCCATCTGTGACGTCTAGAAAAAAAATATTTCAACTTCTCTAGTTTTCTTTAAATATATCAGGTACATAAATAAACGAGATAAAACAGTAAAATCATATAAAAATATAATTGCACGTTAAATTATGTTAACTAATTCCACGTTGTCTTCATTCACAGTTGGAATGAACAGTCTAGCGGTAGAAAGCTGCCCACGTTCAGCGAAGCACAAAAAACAAGAAGACCAACCAACGGAAGTATCCCAGTCAAA
This sequence comes from Conopomorpha cramerella, assembly GCA_012932125.1. Taxonomy (NCBI): domain Eukaryota; kingdom Metazoa; phylum Arthropoda; class Insecta; order Lepidoptera; family Gracillariidae; genus Conopomorpha; species Conopomorpha cramerella. Next base: position 5,254 of record SJJU01027248.1, on the reverse strand, counting down.
TGTCAATGTGGAGCCAAAAAACTCAACGGCGCGACCAACGGCGCCGAAGCGGACAAAAAAGAAATACACCTCAGGACCAACAGTAGGGTCGGATCCAAATACCTTCAAGCCGTAACAACGAACACCGATAAAACGAGACATTACATCAAAAGAGATTCCTCTGTCGATGCGAAAACCATTAGACGAACACTAATGTATTCAAACAGATCAAAATCAATAGAGAATTTTCACAATCAGATGTACACAACTAAAGATCCTAACATAGTTAAGAATATACTCACAGAAGATACTATAAAGCATCACACGTCATACGGAGACTTGTATAATGGTAGCATCAGTAGTAAAGAGAGTGTGAACGGCAGCAGGAAGAGTCCAAGTTTGAACGGCCAATCCACAGATACAGACTATAGTTCCGATGGTGGTTACAAGTCTTTACCCTCCAATATCAACTACAACGGTGTATCCCCGAAAAAATTGAGCGGAATCCCCAGAAGATCAATCGAACACAGGTTCGTCAGCAAAAGTGTGAAGGCAAGCGCTATTTGACTAATCTAATGTTTATTTGTAATAAACTTGAATAGATCTCAGTGATTTTGTGTTTATCTTATTCGCTTAGTCGCGTTTCTGCAAGTTTCCTTTTGTTTTTAATTCTGCTTACCTGTGACGGAAGGTACTTTGAAAAATAATTGACGTTGGATTTTATGTCTTACTTTTGTATCATAGACAATTAGAGAAAATCATAAAATTCACGGAACAAACATTTCTTAAAGTATCTTTTTGTACCATTAAAACTATTTTTAAATGACAAGAGGATATGGATATGACTTGTGAATATAATGACATATTTACAAAAAATATTTGTTGTAATTGAAACTCCAGCAACAAACACACTACTTAATGAATGTGTATTATTATCAATTGATACAAAGACCATTGAACCCGGACTTAAGGCGGACTAATCCGATAATACGCTAGTTCCGATGAGGAAATGTTTACTCTACTTTTATGAAAAACCTATGTAAAATAATGTATTAACTCAAAAACGTATGTCTTAGAACATAACCTCATAAGTGTAATTGTGCTGAAAGAGCAGAAAAAGGAATGTTGGTTTATTGTTTGAATGTGCCATCGGATAATAGACTAGCAAGTCTATTAAGTTGGGACAATGTCGTGAGGCTAACGTGACGTTTGATTGCTCTTAGGATAACCTTGGTTTTTAGTTTGAATGGGGATTTTCTGTGACGTTTTTCTGACAATTTTCGGGTGGATAACTGTCATTACTGTCAAACTATGTTTGGAAAGTATGACAGTTCTCCGGCCGAAAAACTGTCAAAAAAAGTCAAAGAAAATTCCGCATTATTGATGGATGAGACAAAAATTGAGAATGGGTATTCGTTTTCAAACTTGCAAGCGGGTTTTGAACGAAACTTATTACTAACAAAAATGTTTATTTTTAACTCATTTGTTCCCTAGAACAAGAAAATTCTTGACAGTTGGTAGAAGAATCGAAGTAGGTCAAGATAAAAGAGAGTATTGTTTTGATAACCGCTTGCAACTGTGAAAATAATTTAACTTAGCAAATAATTTTCATGTTGAAATTATGCATTGGATGCCAAATTATATATGTACATGTTCTTTAAGTTTAATACTTTATTGTATTTTGTTGATTTTACCCACAATTGACACGACACGTATTTTTTTTCAAGACAATTTTTTTGCATTCGCAAAATGTTATTTTTTCTTCTTCCTGGACTTATGTATGATGTGGATTTTATGTAATAATCATTCAATACTTGATCGGTTATATGTATAATTAATGTAGGTGCCTATCATAGACGTAGTTTCAACAGGCGATAATAATAAAAAAAAATATTACGTACCTACCTATTGTATCTATTAGATTTTCTATTAAAAACATCAATGATAGGGTTTAAATCTGTAATTTGTGATAAAAAGTGGCTGTTACACTTTGTATTTAGTTCGCCGTTATCATTTTTTTTAAAGGTCAATTGTTTGAGGTATGATTGATTTAATAAAAAAAATGTATTGCAGGTAGGTTACTCGCGAACACCATGTACCTACTTACATCTAAACAAAACTTCTACATCCATGTCATAAGTCATCTACCACTTGAAGGAATAAATTCTAAAAGTAGACAAATTTCTTTTTTACATTTTCGAATACACATTTTTTTGCATTAGGTATAATTTCGAACATCGTCAAGGTGTATTTTGAAAATGTAAAAAAACAGACTTACGAACTTTTAGAATTCGACACTTCACTTGCTTCAAAGCCTAATATCATATTATCGCGATGTATAGTGTATGTATGTACCTTAAACCTTATATAATATGCATTTTCGTATGTTTATTGTACGCTATTATATAGTTTTAGTTACAGTAAGTATAAACCCGATAGATTTAGTTGAAAATATTTAAAACATTGAAGTTGTTTCAATAAATGATTTTAATTTTGATTGTCTGTTTTTAATTCTTTACTTACATGTCACAAAAGAACCATCAAAGATCAGTTTTCACGAAACTTTCTGTGTCATTAGAACTGAATGTTTGATGACGAGCAGATTATTTGCCTACTATACAGTAACGGTGTTTCTCTGAATGATCGCATCGGAAATGAAGTGATCCGACAGAGAACAAAGTCATCGACATAGCTTTGGCATAGGTTTAGCAAGCTGAAGCGGCAGTGGACCGGCCATATTAGCCGTAGAACAGATGACCGTTGGAGCAAACGAGTTCTCAAATGGAGACCGCGTCTCGGCAAACGGAATGTAGGATGCCCTTAGGCACGATGGGCTGACGATATGCGCAAAATGGCTGGCAGAATCTGGATGTGAGAAGCCGAAAACAGATCACAGTGGCGTGCAATTGAACAGGCCTATATCTAGCAGTGTACGAATATGGACTGATGATGATGATGATAAAGTATTAGCACTTATAGTACAAAGTGGATCTTTGTTCAATGCATCTTACACAATATCATACAAGAAGGAATCTATAGAGACAAAAATAATTAGAATTACCTAATTCCTTAACACCAGACTAATCCAATTAATGTATTATCAATAAACCGATAATTACCAAGGTTTAAAGAAAACACTGGTGAAATGTAAATTGTGACTAACATAACTAAACTGTTAATTAGTTTGTCATTATGTACCTAGCTTAACTTTAAAAGAACGACTTAATCTCCAAAGTCATAACTGAGGCAAATCCTTATAAACATTGGAACTAATTACTACTGAAAAGGTACACACCATTAAGGCACCTCATTATTGTGCCTAATGACAAGTTCCTGGCAAAAAACATCTTCTCACACTCATCATTATTAAGTTTACAATCTACGGAGTAAACAAACAGTTGCCGTACCTACTTACTGATAATATGAGTGTATTATGATCACTGGAAAATGACAGCAGTAGGTTTTGGACCTTGGTCGCGGGCGCACTCCGCCGATAAACGAACCTTCGTGGTTGGTGATCGATTGGTGCTGTGTACGTAAAAAAAAAATAACTTTGACAGATAACGCGCGGGAAAAGGATACGCGCGAAAGTGACAATCACATTGGATGATCTGATTTTTGTGAGTAAAATTAGTGATGGTATTATAAGAAGTACTTATTCGTATTTCACTTCACTTAGACACCTACATGTTTTTCCCTCCTGACCAAGTAAAAAAATATTTTTTTTTAGGAACTACGGAAATCCTTCTAAATTTTACCTATAATTATTATACTTATAAAAGAAAGTCGTGTTAGTTAACTATTTATGAATTAAGAACAGATGAACCGATCAGGCTTCAAAATTGGTGGAGAGGCCACCTCTCAAGACCAAGAGACGGACATAGGATACTCTTTAACTAGATCCTGTGGGATGCGTCGCTAATTCGCTATATAGACGGAGTAATAATTTGTATGAAATTATAAACTACGCGAATGAAATCGCAGGACAATCTATAGTACTCTATAACTACTTCCGACTGTTAGGATAAATTTTGACACACAAAATGAATTATCAAAACAAACAAACATTAACATACGTCCCCTGTGATAAGTTTCTTGAGATTGTAGGTCTAAATATGGATCTCAGTTCGGATTCGTAAACACATTTGTATTTATTAAAAAAAAACTGGCCAGTCACTGGTAAATAGGTACGTAATGAACAAGTGGGCTCCATCGTAGACCACATCGATGCTTAGCAACAGGAAGGATGGTGTCCAACTGGCCAAACGCTTGTTAACTGTGCAATAAAAAAAACTATAATTTGCATTAATTACTACGTATGAATGGGAGACGTACTAAAAGAAAAAATAATGTTATTGTCTCGGTAAACCTATGAAGATCACCACGTTAAAATTTTGAACATTTACTTCCTACTGAGGAATCATTATGCAGTATTAATTAATAATAACTGCTAATTCTCCAATCTATAAATATAATGAAAAATTCCCCATGATGATTCGTAATTTTCAGTAAGATTTAAGAGATTCGGTGAGTTCTAAAGTGTTAAGGTGTCTTTCACGGGGCAGATCCGGGGTCCGTTCTCATGTTTATCCTTTCTGATCTTGCTCTCTAAAAAATAAACGATCGCCGGAGCAAAATGTTAAGTATTGTATTATATAAAGTATTGTATAGTGTCGAAACCTCAGAACGAAGCAGGCAAGTCGATGTCAGAAACAGCTTCGTTCGTCAATCCCAATGAATAGGAAACATGTTGTGAAGTTCAAAGTACCTTCTCAGCTTCCTTACTGCGAAGCAAAATGACCACATCATATTGATTCTAGCATCAACTAGATCACATCAGTACGTAGGCAAGTGGGTGCCACGAGAGAATGCGTGGTGGTCGTATCAGTCGCCGCGGAGATACCGTCAGATAGGCAGGTCAAGGGTCCGGGTCACGGAGGCGGGCCGGACTGGCTGGGTACGTCACTCCATGTTACTGGTGACTAATGTAATGTCAATAGAATTTTGCAGTTTGCTTGTTATTGTCATGATTTCCTACTACCCAGAGGGGTCGGCCAGAGATTGCAGACTGGTCGTTTCTGTTTTCTCGACGAGGAGGAATTCCTCATGAACACCCCACAGATACGAGGACGGCGGCGACGGGGTAGTGTCAGACTTCAGCTGACTACAACCCGTTGACGGGCCCGTTGGTGTAGTGGTCAGCATGTCTGCCTCTGCTCCGTAGAGTCGTGGGTTCGATTCCCACCGCTGGCAGGTATTTAGGTGATGAGCTTTT
>SJJU01027233.1:0-10158 GCA_012932125.1 Conopomorpha cramerella | reverse complement strand
AACATTTTTAGCTCCAAAAAAATCAAATTTATTTAAATCAAATCTAATCTTCTGGATTGGTCTCCTACCTAATTCCCCATGCCTGTATCAATGACTTATCACCCACCACATTTTGAATAAATTATGAATGAATTCAGTTTTTGTAAAATATATTCTTGATTGCAATCTTCTAAAATGTAAGTACTTGATCCCTAAACACTTTTGATATGTGTAGTTTCCGTTGTATTCATGAACGTTAAATCAGTGACGTTTATCGATAGTATCTGTAATATAATGAGAAAAAAATTGCACATTTTAAAATACCCCTAATTTTAAATGTTCGTGTCGTGCCCTTTCATTTGTTACCCCACTTGAACATATTCCTATAGAGTCGACTTTTTTTCTACACTTTCAACTCTCATAACTTTTAAACAAATTATCCAATGTTCGTTTAATAACAGATTCTAAATATACGTGTCGTGCTCTTTCATTTGATACCCCACTTGGACATATTTATTCAAGTTAAATTTTTCATCCCCACTTTCAACCCCCATAACCTCGACAGACGTTGTCCTGTGTTAACTATTAATATGAATATCTAGGGGTGGCCTGTGCCCAGCAGTGCATGTCATTTTTTTTTCAATCATAAGAACCTTCTGCTGTCATTAATAAGCACAACAAAGGAAGAATTAGCGAAATCGGTCCACCCGTTCCGGAGTTATGACATTACAACGAAAAGTGGCATTGATTTTTATATACAGGGTGTTACAAAAACCTGCAGTGGGAATTAATCACCCTTTGTTATAGTGTACATGGACTTTAATGAACATGATTAAAAGCCTCCAGCGTTTGAAAAAAACTAAACTAACAAAATCATTTTTATCGACCATTTTATCGATAGAAATTTCTCCCAACACTGTTAAATGTATGTCCGTAGACGGAACCTACTAACCTTCCTAATATTAGCGAAATTTTCTACGTTTACTTACTTGTTCGCTCTTCATCGGTCGTTACATGTGTAAGGCCCGTGTTTTTTGTAAATAAAGGTTCGGTTTCAAGATCGTAGTAGGTATAGTAGATAGCAGAACACAACCCATAACACAAACAATGAATTTCTGCTGAAACCACGAACTAATAAAGCGAGCATAGCTGCTCCTCCAAAACATACAAGTCTTCCATGAGTTTCTCCACATTACCACGCTCGTTTCATTATTATTCATTGAAATTTCTTATTTTTTGTAATTATTATTTACTTCCTACATGTTTGTTTATTTTTGATTTGTCAAAATTGTCGCTGTCATCAAATTACCATAATCTATGGTCCAAAGGATCATTCACATGAAAGTAGGTAAGTAATTAAGTCGTTGAATCACGTTCGATCGTCGTTGATCTATCAAATCTCAATTTGTTAAAATATTTTACTGAATATTTACTGAGATTTGGTATGAGCTACAAAATATGTTTCAAGTTAATGGCTTACTTACAAAACACAAGCGTTTAAAATGCAAATCTTAAAAATCATTATTAATAAATGGTAAAAGTATAAATTTAAAATAGTAAAAGCTATTACGAAAAAGGCTCAAAAGTCCACCTTCAGCAGCAATGCATAGGCGTGTTCGTTAGAGCATAGAATCCCTACTCATATGATTAGGGACACCAAGAATTGTAGCAGCTCGGCTTTGAAGAATTGTAGTACTCGTTCATGGATTTATACGGAAATTATCCAATTCTGTCTCTTCCATATTTGGGTCCGGATTGCTTGGTCGTCCTTCGGGCCTATTTCCTCTAAATGAACCGGTGAAGCCGCATAACCATTTTCCGGAAACAGTCGCTGGAAGGCAACCTACGTTGTTCCGCCTCTGGTCTCCCATCAATAAATCGCTCACAATAAAGCTCAGGTGCTTGCTCAAGGTTTCCATCAGCAGCCCCCATATAAAATCATACACATAAAATCATCTAGTAATATTCGTTATTGCTGTAGAAATCCATTTTCAATAAGTAAGTCCAGTTAAGAGAATGAAAATTTCAGTATTATTATTCTTCCACGAAAATGTCATATTGATGCTGTTCAACATACTGATCTCAGCCTACCTACCTACCTACATGCTACTCATTAATATCCTATTCGCTAACTAGCCTATTCGCGACAAAGTGCGGAATGCCCATACTTTAGTTTATTTTTTTAACTTTATTTTTTTTCAATGGCAATCTTGTGATTGTCTGTGAATCAATCTATGTTTAGTTTATGACGTCTGATTGACGGTTACATGTCACCCATCTACAACCAAAACATGTTGATATGATTAAGTTTTATTGTGAATTTATTGAGATATTTGTGTGATGCTGCTATGTAGTTCATCGAATGTGAATCATTTACTCGTATAATACAATATTCATAAGTGGATGTCGCTGGTAATCGTCGTTCTTAGGTTAGTATTTCAAAAGTCAATTCCTTCATTGTTTACTTAAGGGATGGGCGCGATTTTGTAGTGATATCGAAAACAGCAAGTGGTCATGAAATTCGATAAGTAGTTTAATTCCTTTATATGAAGATATTCTTTATTTCCTCTATGTTGTTCCATTAATAAAGGCTTTCTCTATAGGCCCTTCAATTCCCACTGCAGGTTTTTGTAACACCCTGTATATATTTATTTATTTTTATTTTTTTATTTAAACACTTTAATGCACAAAAAAGTACACATGGCGGACTTAATGCTAAAGCATTTTCTACCAGTCAACCACCAGTAATGGGAAAGGCCGATGGGTGTGCCAGGATACAATAAAAACAAAAAAAACAAAATAGAAATTAAAACACGACAATTATACAAACAATTAGAAATAGGAAATAAAAATTTAAAAAAATTGTTAGACTAGTACAAATATATACTATAATAAAACTGTTCAGGGTCTAAAAGTACATAAAATTGAAAAAAAAAAACTCACTAACAGTTCTATGTTTTACTAATACATACTATACATAAACATACTTAAATAAATATATATACATAATCCAACACATAGGTACATACACATACACAATAATACAATATACCACCAAATTATAAATATAGGTATAATAATAGGCGTCGATACCTAATCGCCCAGGTAATGCGCACGAACTAAGCGTTTAAAAGACTCGCAAGATGGTGATTTTCTTATATTAAGGGGTAGGGAATTCCATAATCGTATAGCGTATATATATATACGTATATATACACATCAAAAGTGTCTAGGGATCAAGTAAATTTCATTCATAATTTATTCAAAATATGGTGATAAGTCACTAAAACAGGCATGGGGAATTAGGTAGGAGAGAAATCCAGAAGATTAGATTTGATTTAAATAAATTAGATTTTTTTAGAGCTTTATTTACATATATTTATCTTAGACACGTTTGATGTGTGTATATAGATATTACTATTTTCTAATTGGAGCACGAATGAAACGAACTAGAATCTTTTAAAATAATAAAATATTCTTTTCTTGGCACCATTTATATCATCATCAGCCAAATAACGTCTACTGGACGAGGGCTTCCCCCAATGATTGCTGTCACTTGAGCTGAAAGGCCAATAATCGCCACGCTGGCAGGCGGGTTGGCGATCGCAGTGGTGTTGTAGTTTAACTCACAGAGAGCGCTGCTGCCCGTCCTCTGGAGAGCTCCCTCGGTCGTCTCTTACGGCCCCCATGACGGTAAAAGTTCGGCTACGATGGTGACACAGTCATGTATTCTATTCGCCGTCACCACACGGCTACGCACGGCATGTTTACCAGTTAGGAGTTTACCTAACTGAAATTTGCCCTCACGAACCTTTTTTTTTACTTAAACCCTTCTAGAAACTACGGTAGATGACAAAATTCGCTATCCCAAACACCTCTTACATCTTTTATTAAAATCCTTGTGACACTCGTATTTCTATGCGTATTTCAGACCCAGAGGTGAAGTACTTACCTAGTGTCAAGGGCAAATGATCTGGAAATTGTTGAGAAAACACTCCGGAAAATAATAAAGTACCTAAGTCAAGTGGGGTTAATTTAACTATTCTGGGGTATGACGACCACGTTACGGAGACTTGGCGTCGAGTCCTCGTCGCGTCTTCAGTTGTTAACAGGCTTCATGTGTTCTTCGTGCTGTGTGCCAGCGGTTAACAAACTCACGCAAGCGTTCAAAGTTCCCTCTACTGTAGTGCAATTCTCGTATATTCCGTCGATACTAAAATAGTCTCAACTTAGTCCAAACGCCCGTTTTCGTATTCTCGTGTTACTATCGAATTTCAATAGTACGTCAAACGGCTCGGAATCGTCAAAGCGTATTATCGTAGTCAAACAAACTAAAACTCTTTTCAAAAAACGGTATTCTGGTAATTTTTGAACTCTACTAAACTCGAGCGTAAGCTAAACCAAAACGTCATCGTGATCGAGAAAAAATACGAGAATTGTAGTACTGATTACCAGGTCCCTGAAGTATTTTGGACCTGGCTCGGTCCGCTCCAGTTTGTATGGATCCGCTTTTGTATGAAGAAGTGGAATTTCGTTTTAATTTTTGACATAGGATTCCTAGGGGAAAAATGTTTGATATCGTGTGTCGAGCGTTTTTTTTAGATTTTTTTTTATCATCAAGAACAAGCGTTTGACCACCATCCTGCCTAATGTTAAGCAGTACTGTGGTCTACGATGGAGCACACTGGTACCTATTCACCCGCGACTTGATGACCTTCAGACTGTACTGCGCAGGAAACAGACTCCGGCAAGTCATTCGGAATCTTAGCGGTTCGCACTATGAAAGTTGACGCAAACCGCTTGGTAAATTTAAGTTTCACCGGCATTTCAAGCCCGTGCAGTAGTTTTTGAATTTATTCGTTACAAAGTTCTTTCCTCTTTGTAATATTAGTATATTAAAACTTTTAGAAGTATCTGTGTTCCAGTTGGTCGGATCCTTAACTTGTAACCGGGAGGTCGCGGGTTCAAGTCCTGGCCGTGTACCAAAGGGACTCTTTTTCAGAGCCTATATGTACGCAACGCAACGCTTGTACGGTGAAGGACAACATCGTGATGAAACCCGCACACCACACGGTGTATGAACCCTATAACGGCGATGAGCTCACCCCCTGTCATGTTGGGCTAAATACCTTCTGCCTACCCCGCTTTGGTATTAAAAGCCGTGAAGTGAAGTGTAAAAGTTTAAAACGGATATTATAGCGCGAAAACAAAAATAAGCATTCAGCCGCGTTAATACCCGTTTTGAACTTTTAATATTACTTATGTCAGTGCAAGTTTTTAAAAAAAATATTAGTATGGGCAAACAGCCTCAAGGGCAGTGGCGTGCACACCATATAGGCAAAAAGACTCTGCCTACCTTAGTATTTTGGCTTCCCGACCTAATAATAGAGTTATTGCTAGATCTTTTTTTGTTGTGCTCACGACCTAGGCTAACGAAGTTCCTATGTTTTGTGGGTGAGTAGATACATAGCCTATGTTTCGTAAAGACAAGTTATCTATACATAGGTGTTAATCCTTGGGGATTACTGCCTACCTTGTCCTAAAGGCCAGTGCACGCCGCTGCTCAAGGGTGAGTGAGTAGTAGATAGATAGATACCAGTGGCGTGCACTGGCTTTTACGACAAGGTAGGCAGTAATCCCCAAGGATTGACACCTATGTATAGGTAACTTGTTTTTACCAAAATATAGGCACCTACCTATCTACTCACACACAAAACACAGGACCTTCGTTAGCCTATGTCGTGAGTAAAACAAAAAAATCTAGCAATAACTCTATTATTAGGTTGGGTAACCAAAATACTAAGGTAGGCAGTGTCTTTTTGCCTATATTATGGTGTGCACGCCACTGATAGATACCTATTTTAAACTTAATTTATCTAACACAGTAGGTAGTTGGTTGTTTACAGAACATCCAGATGCTCTAATCTAATACTAGCAGATAATTGCCAACAAGTTAAGAACGACACTGTCACGGGAAATGTAGGAAATTGCTTCGCCCTGCTGTCGAGATACATTGGTCGTAACACAGAGGTAGTACGACTTGTGTCACATACTTCTTATCGACGTCTTGTTTTGTTGAAGAGTTATAGCTATCTACTTGATGGTTCATAAAATCAACAGAGGAACTGAATAATGTAAAGAAATTAACCGACTTCAGATTTAAGACTTAATTATGGTTTACTCATTGATCACATTGTCCGAACTGAAAAATAATAAATTTAGCTATCAACAAAAAAAAAATCATCAAAATCGGTCCATTCAGTCATGAGTTCTGACTTATTTAAGAGTGTTTACCTGTCGATTTCTCTTGTTTACCCCCGTTGGCATATCTCCTTTACAACAACAAAAAATAATCTTCAAATACGGCCCAGAAACAAGAATATTTGCTATCCGCGCAGATTGGTTTTCTTTCGTCAACGCACGGCCTAATGTGGAAAACGAGACTAAGACCCGTACATTGAGACAATAATTAGTACCTACCCAAGTACTTGAGCGTAGTTTGTTTCTTTTTGTTTAAAACAAACGATTAGAGCGAAACAAAACGTTACTTAGATCAGAGATCAGGCAGTATCAGAAGATTTATCCACATTTTATAATCTAACTAGTGGACTCGACAGACGTTGTCCTTTTTTTTTTTTAAGTGGGGGAATCCTCATGGACACTCCGCGGCCATGGGCACAGCGAACTAGGTAGTGTCGGACTCTTGTCTTAACTATTAATATGAATATAAAATTAGTATAACCTCCAGAGTGGCTTGTGCCCAGCAGTGGATGACAGGACATATAAACTATCCTATCTCTCTTGCACGAAATTACATATAAATGCCAACTTCTGTGAATTTCGGTAGCCTTGGTGAAGAGTTCATTGGGAACAAACATCATGACATGAAAATTATAAAATTTTCTAAAGTATAATGTCCATACACACTATTCTAGACGCTTATAGAGTTCTTCGCATTTCATACAGTTTCTTAAGGTAGGCAAGTAAGACTATAGATGTAAGCAGTTTGTAACATTTAGCGTAACAGGTAGCCCTATTACGCTTTCGCAAAATTGGTCCTGCCGTACGTTCGTTATTTAAGAGTAATGTTTAGTGACGATTGATTCAGTGGTACTTTCAAAGTGTGAAATGCAAATCACACTGTATGCAATCTAGAAATAGTCAATGGTCCCTATAAATAAAGTCGGGTCTACAAAATAGAACATGTTCAGGAGAGAAGATAGTTTTGGATATTAAAACTTAACTACTTGTGGTACATACTTTAAATTTACAACAGCTTTTAATCTTTGGTACCTTTACGTGATGAAATATACGTATAAGTTTATAGGTCTTAATATCGCCAATCTAACGGTGTAGAAAAGTAAACTATTACATATTCCTAAAATTGCACTACCGACATTTTTAATTGGGACCATCGTAGTGTATAGATTGAAAGATAAATTACATTCGATTTTAGAAAAGCACGAATCTTTCGAAATTATAAGAAATGCGAATAAATGGAGTACGCCTGGTAGTCAGCACCGTAGTAACCAGTACCTACCTACATCGATTCGCTCTGCCTAGTAGTGCTTAACCCTCTGGAACAGGCGTGATGTCATATATGACCGTACGCATGTCCATTTGTTGACATCGTATGTCACGTATTGTCACAATAGTCTTGGACGTCTGTGTTAGGATTGATGGGCGTGATACTCCGCTCACGGAACGCATGGCTAGTTTCATTAGATCTGTGAATGTTTAAAAATATTATTTACTATCTGATCCGACAAAAGTTTTGCCAATAAACATTATCAACTATCTCTGTTATTACATGCAATTACAATTTAATACAATTTATTATATATTTAGGCTTCCTGAAGAATAACTTTATCTATTAAAGAAAACCATATCATAATCTGTCGCGTAGTTTTAAAGATCTAAGCATACATAGAGACCAACAGCAGAAGACGATTTGGGTTTATCCTATTTATTGATTGTTGATTGTGTATATATAAAATACAGCGTATGTGTTGTTACGATGTATAAGCAATATTATTGTACAATTTCATCCAAAACCGGTCAGTAGTTTTTGCGTGACAGAGTAACATGAACATAACCAGAGTACATAAACATACATCCATCAAAATTTCGCTTATACGAAATTTGTCCCGTTCCCGTGAGAATATCGAGATATTTTATAGCCTATGTGTTAATCCAGATTGTCAGCTAACTCAATCCCTCTAACCATTTAGACGTGAAGAAGTAACAAACATGCACACTAACAAACTTTCGCCTTTATTATTAGTGTAATTAGTAGGTTAATAAGGTTTAAATTGGTGGAGGCCCTCTTCCAGGAGTGGACATCATGTCATCACCATCATCATCGTGGGCATGTGGCTGATTATCATGATGAAGTTTTAAAAAATATCTATACTATAATCATTCGGAGAGCGTGAATAAGTACATCGAAACGAAATACTTACTTAACACATTATTTCTTAATGGGGAATTTTCCTTATCTAGATATAGTCGCTAGTAGATATCCAGGGAGACTTCTGTCAGTTATATTTTAGTGCGTTTTTTATTATTTGGGTGAGTTATTTAGACTTCAGACACTTTTGTAACATGTAGACAAAAAAATAAAAAAAAATACTGTCGCCTTCAATACGGACTGCTTGTAGTTAGTAATTTCGTTGACATTTGTCCCCCTAAAAATTCCCCATTTCAATAGAGACGTGAAACTCACTTCATATATCGTTTCTTCTACAAGATTTTGGTACTTTTTGTTTTAGCTAACTGTTATATCTATTTAGGAAACAAAATAATCACTGTTATTTTTAAATGATTAGTGGGTAGGCTAGATTAGGCGGTTTATTTACGCCTCGCCGAATTAAACCTACCTACAGATGTTGACATGTCTACTGAAATTTTGTTTATCGTGTTTAGAAAAAAAACCTTAACAATCGCGTGGGCGGGCGGTCTACTACTTGCTCAGTGAGAGATCACTAGAGTAGGTACTCCATTCGGAAAAAAAAAATCACAGTTTTCCCCCATTCTGTTTTCACTGTCGTCCGTTAGTGTTTGTCTGATAGCGACCGCGCGCCATTTCACTAAACAAATAAAAATAAATAATAACTATGAAACAAATAATAACTCTACAATGCTTGTTAGCAATAGTTTCGTGTGAAATATTTTTGGGGTTCCCGGTCCAAGTACCAGGCTATCATGAACACGGGGTGCATACTGGACGTGATGCGGCTAAATTATTCCTTGGGGAGTGGACCGTGCAGGTAGATGGTGGACCGGAGGTTGCTGAGCTGCTGGCTTTGGAGCTGGGATACGTGTATGGGGGGCAGGTAGGTACCAGTAAATTTAGTGAATCATGCCAGTCGCTTTGACGTCCACAGCTGGACTGCATCTATCTTGTGCCTTCTTTAAATTAATCTTACGGTTTAAAATTACCAATAAATTCCTCGCAGCTATTCCTGAGGTGAAAGAAACGTACTAATGTTAAATACACGAAAGTTTGCATGCACGTTTCGTTATTTGTTATTCTTTCACGTAAAGCTTAAGCTACGGCTTTCGATGGCTTTTGAAATTTCACAAATAATATAGGTAGCGTATACATCGGAATTACACGTAGGCGTGTTTTATCTCGAATTTTCCATGACAATGGAATAAACTGTGGGTTATACCGAGGTATATCTAGTCAAAATTCCTTAAAAAAAAGTTTTGGAACCCTAACTCTTTTTTTTTGTACATTTATTTCATTTTATTTGCACATTCCTTTGATTCAGATTTGTGAGAAATACTTACAAAAAAAGTTTATCTGCAAAAAAATTGGTTTTGTAAAAAATACTCAAGTTTAAAATTTATCCCACCAAAAACCATTGCTGTAACAAAACTCAGCCAAAGTCTACGATGGCAGGCTTGCTTTGATCACTCATCTAAAAAGTTATGACAATTCTAGAACAAAATCGTGCCAAGCTTCAAGTTCCTTACTAGCCATTTCTTCATATTTATAGTAAAGTGGTGTCTAACTTGGCCGTTTGACCGGTACTTCAAGGTCCCAAAGTCATAAGTTTTGCATCGGGCGGCTTGAAAAATAGAAACACATTATTTTGACGTAGTCACATCGTTTGCCGCTAACGTTACCCAGAACCCATGTAGCTAGTCAGTAAACACATCAAATATGTCTAG
>SJJU01027229.1:0-22156 GCA_012932125.1 Conopomorpha cramerella | reverse complement strand
GCGCACATACATGTCACTTATTGTAATAGCAATAATACGACAATGACACGTAGAAACTTATTTTATCTAAGTAGGTTACCTATTAGGCATAAGTTTGAAGGGACGACATTGATTAAAGAATTATGTCATCAAGATTTTTTTTGTTATTTGGTTAATAAACTTTCTTGATTTCTTATCGCAATATTATAAAGACTATTTGAACCCTTTATTGGTGGCGCGATTTATTTCAACACCTAAATAATACATTTATGGGCTATGATTTGTTTCAATAGAGAAATTGTTTTGTATGGCCGGTTAATTGTGCACAGTGTAAGACACGATTTCACTAACTAGCTTATTGCTCTTCACAGAGACTGAATAATTAGGTATTGAAAGTAGGTATATTAGTAACGAGGTTATTGTTAAAATGCTAAATCGATAATTTCCTGCGAGTTTACAATTTCTGCATCTCATTATATCGAAGACACACAAACAACCAGATGACGTATTCCGTTTGCTGGAAGACTAAGTACGAGACAATACGTACGCAAAGAGACTCAAACAACAACACAACATTCTATGTGTTATTTAGGTGTCTGATGTCGATATACTCGTATACATTGCTCATTCTACGCATTGTTTGCTCGCCTGTACTGCGAGTAATAATGAAACGATTTAATTGTAAGCTTCTGGGAATAGGACGCAACGTGAACGGATTCACTACAAATTAAAAACAACGTTCATCGTAGTTCATGTAATAGGTATAAGAATAGGTTATGCAGGACACCGGCGTTAAATCGCGCAAAATGAAAATACCAATCATGATAAATCTCACCTGTTTTGCAATATAGATTTCAAAATTACATTACTAGAAATTTTATTCGTCTGTGTAATGACAATAAGTAGGTAGGTACGTAAGATTATATGATAATTATTATCAACTTCCTACAAAAGATACCTAAAGAAATAAGTAGTTTACAGGGACTAAAGTGTCATAAGTCCAATAAATAACGTTGTGGTCGGTAACTGCAGAAATATATTATAACTAGCTGTCCCGGCAAACATTTGTTTTGCCATAATAAGTTGCCTTTGTACCCCGTGTATTGGGAGAAATACAACTGGCAGGTGGATAAAAAATTGATAGTAGCCGATTCTCAGACCTACTGAATACGCATATAAAATTTGGTGAAAATCGGTAAAGCCGTTTCGGAGGAGTATGGCAACGAAAACTGTGACACGAGAATTTTATATATTAGATTTCAGTTATAAGTAAGTACATATATCATTTTAGGGCAAAATCAATCAATCAATCGTAAATTATCTGATAAGAATTAAGTATGTCAATTGAACCATTAATTCCAATGAAAACTGGAGACTAAGTCTACTACAACCTCGCATCCCTCTGACATCGCAAAGTAAAATGTTAGTTTTGGTTTAGTTGTTCACATTTTAGTCAGTCCTTAGTAAGCAGCAATGCACATTGATATCGCTGCGATGCCACAGCGAGGCAACTACAAGACTGTAGCACACTTCACCACCTCATATTATGATTATTACAGTACTAGTCTGACAAAGATCTTTTTGGCGCATGAGTGTTGAATAATCGATGTGATTTTTATGCTTGTATTGTGATCACATTATCCATAAAAACAATACTGGATAATCTTAAATAGAGTGCCAATTTTTTTAACCACACTCCAAAAAATCCTAGGCGTACTGTAAAGTTAATTCGGTAATTAGTGACTAAATACAGATATACACCTCTTTTCCTCCTCCTTAGCTGTCTAAATCCCTTTGAATAACTATCGAATTCACTATCTGTGCAACCAGTTATTCTTTGCCATTAAAGAACATGAAAACCAAATGTTATTTTTTACTTTCCTGTTATCGAGTTTTATGACTCGGGAGGGCGTAATAGTTTTATATTATTGAACGTGTTCTGGTTATTCCGAAGTTTATTTTGTACATTCGGAACGAGAAAATATCCCGTGTGATAAATGGCCGTATAATAACGTGAAGGATTACCTACGTTTGTATAGAGGCATAACTACATAATAGCAGTGCCACAAAGTGCTTAACAGCTTTGATGGTTATTGCTATTTCCATTTTCTGTTCACCCAAGTGCGATAACGTATCGAGGTCGCTGAAAGTATGTTTGCTGAATTATTATGATTGCACGGTTGTTCGTCGCTCGGCAACAACGATACATTAGTACGTCTCTAATGTCATTTCATTATAATCGCCTAATGACACCATATTAAAAAATATCAAACAAGCACTCATCATTCATTTTCCTGCCGCGTGTGGGATAAGACACTAGGGGGAGATGGGCCTCCTTAGCATTGGTCTGCAACCCGTCTAGTAGAGATAACTACGAAATTAAACATAAAAGATACCCAAGGAAGGTTGACTTGAAATATCAAACAAGCACTAGCAATTATAATGACGTATATTTGTGACTCATCGCATTTTACGATCCAGACGATGGCGTCACTTTACATTTATAAGATACGAGTCTTCCTTGGTATCCTATTTGATTAGCTTTTTGTAACAGCAGTAGTTAGGCGATATAGGGATAGGAAAACGAGCAAGGGAATAAAAATACAAATAAATACTGTAACGCCCAAAATGCTCACAACTCGCAATATAAAAAAAACATACTATATCACTGATGTTTTACCCTCGGGGTCTCTCAATTGTTGGTTAGGATAATTTAGCTTGAAATGATCATCTTACCTCAACATAGTCCTTAGCGTGTCCCCAATCTCTCTTACTGTCGAGGTTGCCCAGTTCGAGGTGCTGCATGACGCCGAGTGTGATCTTGGCGACGCCGCGAGTTATTTTCCTGGTAACGAAGTTCTCGCCGCGTCTGGGGCTCTCGTGGTTGAACAGCAGACCATTACAAGCAAACATGCCGTAAGCTTCCCTGTAGTTCACCACTATCCAGTAGCCGAATAGTTTGGCGCATGCTAGGGTAGTCAAATGTTGGTTTAAATTAAAACATTTCAGTCTCACTAATACCGCTGAGAAAAAACCTTTGATGGTAATACTGATACTACATTTATCACAGTTAACAGTGTGAGTCACCCTTCAAGACACAAATATTTTTTAATGTATTTTTCTGCCAAATAACTATGTATGACATGGCTCCTGTTTTGTTGTGTATGTTTTGTTAGAGGAAACATAATATGGTCAGGAATACTTGCATATTGATAAGCTTCATTGTTGATACAAAACTCTGAATTCATTCAACAGTTCCTGTTAAAAATTGATTCAGATTGAAACAGAAGCAAGAATAGATCATTTTTTTAATGAAATGCGCACAGACATTATAACTCAATATTGTTCACCGGGTATATAGGCGCGAATATAACCAAAGACAAGCTCGAGCTTACCTTTGTTATTTTGTCACAATGATATCTATAGTACAATATAAAATACTGTAAAATAGAACCATACATTAATATCATCTCATTATACTTACCATAAGGCGATCTTGGATAAAATGGAGTCTTTTCATTTTGAGGCACCTCAACCACTTTACCATAGAGTTCAGAGGTGGAGGCTTGGTAGATTTTAGTTTCCTTTTCCAAACCAGCTGCTCTGACAGCCTCTAGGAGTCGCAAAGTACCCAGGGCATCCACTTGTGTAGTATATTCACTTAGTTCAAAAGATACTTTGACATGGGATTGCGCAGCAAGATTGTATATTTCTTTTGGACGGTACTGAAATATTATTTTATAATTCATTTTATCAGATGTTAAGAAAATAAACATAATGTTTTTACTTAGTGATATACTATATTAAAGGATAACTTTTTTATTTAATCATAATGAAAACAGCTCCCCCAATCTAGAATAGTATGTTTAATAAACAGCATACCTTTGTGATAATACTTATAAGGCAGACAGTGTCAGTCATATCCCCATAATGCAGATGCATACTGCCCCCAGTATGGCATGTTGGTTCACCATACAAATGCTGAATGCGGCCCGTATTGAAGGATGATGATCTTCTCAGTATTCCATGGACCTCATAGCCTTTTTCAATCAGAAATTCTGCTAGGTATGAACCATCCTGCAGAATAAGTCACAGCAATTGTAATGCAGGATAAATTGTTTTTTGTGTTAATTTATAATTTTTATTATATTTTCATAATTACAACACATAAAATGTAATACAGCGTTAGCTTTTAATATAATAAAAATCTTTGTTTTCTTGTTCATGAAAGTGTTGATGAATAAAATCCAAACTATAATTTTTTTGTCAAAGTTAATGAATAAAAGCTATTCCAGATATTATAATTTACAAAACATTGAGACTCATGTAATAAAGTAGTTAGCATAAATAAATTCAAACAAATTATGTGAATCTGGTTACGATCCGTTCCGGGAAATTTCGGCTGGGACTATTATCCGTAGCATAGTATAATTAGTGCACATACCTGTCCTGTTATACCGGTTACAAGGGCGACTTTCTTGCCATCACCTGAATTTGTGCTGGCTGACATTTTTCAACAAAATAGTGAAATAATATATGTGACTACGCTTATCAACAAACTTCTATGCCTGCTCGCGGTTTACACGTATACTGGCAGAACAGGGAGCGGTAACAGCGTTCGATAAGATAAAATTCATCATCAACACACACAACACACACTTCTGTAAAGCGGAAATCTCATACAAAACTTTACGGTCCCAGTCACAATAAACTAAAAAACAAATTAAGTTGTTTTTGTAGACAATATTAACGATGTTATTCGTATTAAAACATAGATTTTTGCAACGAAATCAATAAAAAGTCTGAAATGAATAGGGCCAAATTCTATAGAACTCGGCATTTGACGTCCGACGTCAAAATAATGTCAATTTTAATAGCAGTATTGACAGATTGGAGACGTCATTCAATATCGCGATATACATAGGTAAATGATGTCTCAGACCAAACCATGACCAAACCAGGGACCGGATAACCGCAAAATAAGGGTTTTCTAAAATATCTGTACGGTTACATACCGGTAGCGCGAGGCACAACGCGATACGGTTAAGGTATAAAAATATACCGTTTCGCGAAATAGCGGTATGGTATACCGTAACAAAATGAGGCGTAACGATTGTATACCGAAATAATATCGGTATGACTTTCGGATAGGCTCGGAACCCGAATTGGCTCGGGTGGGGAGGGTGACGCTTGCCTGATGCGCGAGTCCTGTTACCGCCCGCGCGCCCCGCCCTACCTACCCGAAGACGCCTGCTATCGCTCTGTACCGTATACCGTTTACGAATAACGGGATCATAACGGTATAAAATGTCCGGCTACGAATTTCGGTATAAAAAGGCCTAACCGGTATAATACCCTTATTCTTCTACCGGTATCCAGTCCCTGGACCAAACACACACAACTCATTGCCATGGAAGTAATATACGAGAATGCTACGTAAAGTGCACTGCTACCTATGACTCTCAGACCAAACACATCTAGACTTGCAAGCCGCGTAGCACCCTCAGACTTTCTCTTTCTAAGCAATACGTATGGAAGTTGGAAAACTGACGTTTGGAATAAAACGAGACAACGGCCTGATACACACTCAGACCAAAAACAACTATAGAGGTAGACTTGTAATCCAAAACTGACGTTTAGAAGTGTAAGTAACTCCAAAGTGTTACTTTTACTTAAGCGTAGCGGCGAGATTCTAAGTCTATGCTTTTACTACTAATTTAACAGTTTTTATCCAGCTTTCCCCTGATACGCAGTAAGGGACAGAAGATATTGCCTCTTACTCTTTCACTCCAGCATGTTTTTCATATAGTTGACTTGTTCTGAGTATAGTTGTCTCGTTTTACTCTAAACGTAAGTTTAGGATTATAGTTGTTTTTGGTCTGAGGAGGTAAATGTACATAAATAGCGAAGGCTGAGTAGGCACTGTACATTGTACAGGCCGTTAACAGTTGTTTTACCTCTGGCTGTTACAACCAGAAACCGCGTTTGGTAATAAAATTACGTCTGTTAAAGGTACTGACAGACGTGCTCAAAAAAAGCATGCTAATAAGCTTGCTTAAAATTAGCATGCTCTGCAAACTGTACACATTTGCCAGAAATAAGCATGCTTGATTTAAATCATACTCCTAAATAAGCATGCTCAAAGCAAACGTGCGGACAGACGTGCTATTTGGCACCAGGCTCTCGGTCAAAATGGATGTACTACAAGTATATAGTGACAGTGCTATCCATACAGAACTCAATAAAATAATCATATTGCTTGCAACGGAATTAAACTTGAATCAATCATATCCTTTAATAAAGCCTCATAAGCATTATTACGAGCAATATTATTTTTATATAAAGGAGAATGTGTGTTCCACAGACATTCGTAACTTCTGTATTGTGACACAAAAAGCAAAGGTTTTTCTCCTCCCCAACGCGACATATAGTGGGTTTAATTTTAATTAATTACTCAATTAATAATTGCATAAAATAGTCGCCCGCCGCAGATCGAGACAAAATGGATAGTAGCATGCTAATAAGCAAACATGTTCAGACGTGCTCGGAGCACGCCCCCCACCTACCCGTGCCTCAGGTAGCACGCTCGAAAATCAAACGTCGTTTGATTTTTGAGCATGCTCTAAATAAGCATGCTCATTACATTACACACGTGCTACTAATGAGCACTTGCTCAATAAAAGCAGGCTTTCGTGCTAGTAATGAGCACGTCTGTCCGTACCTTAAAGGTACTGACAGACGTGCTCAAAAAAAGCATGCTAATAAGCTTGCTTAAAATTAGCATGCTCTGCAAACTGTTCACATTTGCCAGAAATAAGCATGCTTGATTTAAAGCATACTCCTAAATAAGCATGCTCAAAGCAAACGTGCGGACAGACGTGCTATTTGGCACCAGGCTCTCGGCCAAAATGGATGTACTACAAGTTTATAGTGACAGTGCTATCCATACAGAACTCAATAAAATAATCATATTGCTTGCAACGGAATTAAACTTGAATCATTCATATCCTTTAATAAAGCCTCATAAGCATTATTATGAGCAATATTATTTTTATATAAAGGAGAATGTGTGTTCCACAGACATTCGTAACTTCTGTAATGTGACACAAAAAGCAAAGTTTTTTCTTCTCCCCAACGCGACATATTGTGGTTTTAATTAAGTACTCAATTAATAATTGCATAAAATAGTCGCCCGCCGCAGATCGAGACAAAATGGATAGTAGCATGCTAATAAGCAAACATGTTCAGACGTGCTCGGAGCACGCCCCCCCCCTCCCCGCGCCTCAGGTAGCACGCTCGAAAATCAAACGTCGTTTGATTTTTGAGCATGCTCTAAATAAGCATGCTCATTACATTACACAAGTGCTACTAATGAGCACTTGCTCAATAAATGCATGCTTTCGTGCTAGTAATGAGCACGTCTGTCCGTACCTTTAATAAAGCCTCATAAGCATTATTACGAGCAATATTATTTTTATATAAAGGAGAATGTGTGTTCCACAGACATTCGTAACTTCTGTAATGTGACACAAAAAGCAAAGTTTTTTCTTCTCCCCAACGCGACATATCGTGCTTTTAATTTTAATTAATTACTCAATTAATAATTGCATAAAATAGTCGCCCGCCGTAGATCGAGACAAAATGGATAGTAGCATGCTAATAAGCAAACATGTTCAGACGTGCTCGGAGCACGCCCCCCACCTACCCGCGCCTCAGGGAGCACGCTCGAAAATCAAACGTCGTTTGATTTTTGAGCATGCTCTAAATAAGCATGCTCATTACATTACACAAGTGCTACTAATGAGCACTTGCTCAATAAATGCATGCTTTCGTGCTAGTAATGAGCACGTCTGTCCGTACCTTTACAGTAAAATAACTGCGAACGGTCTGTACAATGTACAGTAGGTACTTACTCAGCTCTCGCTATATATTTCTGAAGTCATGTTGGTTCGAGCACATACAAATAAGCACAACGTAGCAACAAGAGCAAATACTAGGCTTCGTTGGATTCATCTATTTTGCGGATTTAATCATTATAATGTCGCGGTGGTCAAATACTGCTTGCTATTGCTATCGAGGTGTATTTCAAGTACCTACCATAAATCTTACGTGAGTGCTCGTTGACTATTTTGTACTCGCTACAATATCCGAAGACTGAGTGATGCGTCAAGGGTGTGGTCAATTCCTTTGGATGCAAAGTTTCAGAGAAACAGAATCCGCTATAAACACTTAGGTACTCATCGAGTCGTTCTTCCAGAACACCTGAAAACATAGAAGAAGTTGCTTGAAGTGTTCAAGCAAATCCTCGACTTTCAGTGCGAAAAAGAGCCTCCGCTTTGGAGCTACCAAAAAGTACCACACGCTGCTAGTGACTGACGTTTTAAGCTAAATCTGTTAGGCAAAAGAAAAAAGTATATGCGGTTCCACCAATAAGATGGTACAACCGCACATACGGATGGGTCTTCGATGAGCATTCTGCGCGTTCCTTCAAAAACTCATCAGCAGGTTTTGGGACATCCCATGGCCAGTAAGGTCCTCAGATTTAACCCCTATGGATTTCTTTTCATAGCGACATCTCAAATCTAAAGTGTATGCAAACAATCCGAGGAGTATCTCACAGCTGCGGCGCGTAAAAAACACACAACACAATCGAACGCTTCCAAGAGTGCATACCTACGACAAATTGGAAGGCATTTAAATGATGTAGGTAGGTATGTGCACTTTTGGGAACATATGAAATAAATAGTTTCTGTGGGACACTCTGTAGATGAAGAGATAAGAATAGGAGACCATACTTTCAGCTCAGACCAAACACAAGGCAAAGTATGTTCCGTTTATATATATAAGTAGATGATTTTTTTTAAGGGGGGAGAATCGGATTTCCTGTCGTCTGTGTGGGAAACGACGAGGATATGTGGTGATGAAACCCCCCGATGACTTCTACGCGTGAAAGAGCCCCGTTAAGCGGGCCCTCTACCCTGCGGGGAGGAACTTGTTGTCCTCCCCGCTCACACCTCGACGTGACGTCGTCGCCCTCGGTGGGGTATGTCGGTTAAACTCGCGCGCAGGTCCCCGCTGTGCGCGCGACCTATCGAACTCTAAAAAAATTTTGTTCATCCAGAGTAGGCAACCAAAAGTTGTAGACAGAGGTACCTAAATATCTACCTATTTTTATATAAACTAGGTAAATACAGTTTTAAAATACTTAACTAGCCTAAAACTGTTTCGATAGATAAAGAAATTGTCATATTGGAAGAGTTATGCTCAAGCAAACCTTGACCACCCTGACTAGGGAATATGGACGTGTTAGTATGTGTATAGAGTGTAGACACTTAGACACATACTTTACGTATACATTTCGACAAGGATATTTTGCCGCGAGGCTAATGCAGTTGTAGGAAAACATTTGTAGATGGGTAATCTCTCTTTCATTTTAAACCGATCACAAGAGTATTCCTTGTACTAACTACTTAGGTACACAAGTCAAGTTTTCTTCAAGTAGGATCTACCCACAAACTGTTACCTATAGGATCTCATGTCACTGTCATCAACATCATCAGCCACATGACAAACACTGCTGGACGAGGGCCTCCACCAATGATTGTCGTGATAATTTGGGGGGAAATGCCAATAATCGCCACGCTTGGCAGGCGTGTTGGCGATCGCAGTGGTGTTATGGTTTAACTAAGATAGAGCGCTGCTGCCCGTCCTCTTGAGAGTTCTCTCGGTCGCCTCTTACAACCCCCACTACGTGCTGGGGTGGTGACACATGTATTCTGGGTGTCAATTCTGCTAAATAACATTACTGCCACTCGTACTAGAATAGAACTATTATGCACATTAGGTAGTCTGCTAGCAACTAGTTTGCTAGTCATGTTGCGTATTCTGCCGTTCGCCGTCACCGCACGGCCTTAGCCACTCTAGACGCATGTAATGTAAGCATACATTACAATACTCAGAGCGGGACGTGTTGCGATCACCTCATCATCAGCCAACATGACGTTTCTCCCCCAATGATTTCCGTGATAATATGGGGGGAAATGACAAAAATCGCCACACTTGACGCCTGTCAAGTTTGGCGGCGGGTTGGCGATCGCATTTGTCAGGGTTGGCGATCGCATTGGTGTTGTGGTTTAACTCACAGAGTGTGTTGCATCTCGTCCTCTGGGGAGTTCGGGGGGTCGGCTCTTACGACCCCCACGACGGGAAAAGTTGGGCTAGGGTGGTGTGACACACAAACATATAGCACTGTATGAGAACGTTTACGTAGTGCCACATGCGAAAGTAGTTATATGTTAGCAGCCGACGACGACGCGTGCACCGACTCGTGTATGTTTACCTACTTTATTTTAACTTTGTGAATACCAGCCAGTCCCCTTAGCAAGTGATCCAAGAAAGACATGACAAGACATAGGACATATTAGACACTGTGATTGGTCGAAACAAGATAGTCGCACGATGTGTGATATAGCAGCCAATCACAGCTCATATTAAAATTTGTTCTGTGTCATGTCTTTCTTGACGAACTTGCTAGGACGGCAGGTTTATCTGCAGCACCAAATTTGTATCTTTGTTAGGTAAAATACCCAAATAATTAAACTTCACACACATACATTAAATATTTTTTATTATACATAATGCCACTAATAAATCTATATTTTTATTTAATTAGTAAAGACTGTATCCTAAATTTTAACCTACTTAGTTCCACTTAGAAGTTCATTGTGTTTTGACTCATAGATATTTTTTGCAGTTTCTTGGTATTCATCACACAAAGAATTTATCTGCTGAGTTACTTCAAATATAAGATCCTCAGATACAGTTGTCTGTCTTTTCACTTTCTTCAGGTTTTCATTTTGTACATCTTTTATATTATCCCGGCACTTGATGTACAGAGCCTTAGCATTTTTAGCAAGAGCTTCCCTGTGCTCTTTGGTGACTTTTGGTACAGGAACATATAATGTAGTACCATCTTGCTGAGGGTTTAGATTAAGACCAGAAGAACTGATTGCTTTCAATGCATCTGGTATAGCTTGTGGAAAAGATGAGAAATTGATGACTATTGTTTTAGGATTTTTCCGAACTATCTGAGATAATTCTTGTAATTCGTAATCTTTTCCTTCAAACTTTACCTTCAGTGACTCTATAGAGCCGGTAGTAGACCTTAGCGTTAGGTTTTTAGAAAAGTCGTCCTTCATTTTTTCAATAGCAGCTTGGCAGCCCTTTTGTAGTTTTTCAACCGGTATTAGTTCTGATATTACAGCAAAATTAATAACAACTTTAGATCCTTTCTTTTTCTTCTCTTTCCCTTTATCTTTTGATTTTCCGTAGTATAAACTTGTTGTATGTATTTCAGATACATGTTTATGTGAGGTTAGGACTATCAGTCCTTTACGCGGGTAACTTAGGCGTGGTGAAACCTTCAGTACATTCCTATAAACTGGCACAATGATACTTCGCAATAGACTTGTCCCCATGATTCAAAATGGGCACGTAGAACAACAACAAATACTATGAAATCTATGATGAATTAACCTAAAAATTGCGCCGAAGAACGAATAAAAACATTACGTTTTATTAATGCATGTTTACTCATTAATCGCAGAGCATCCTCTCTCTCTAAACATGTCACAACAGTGAGTCATTATTATAAATTTTACTTTTTATAGGATTTAGAAAGTGGTTTGGTAGATATAGAAAATACACTTTAGTTCTTATTCTGAAAAACGTTCTTTATTATTAAAAAAATATGTGTAGTTACAAAATAATAGTTTTATAGTAGAATCTTAACGAATCTGTCATTTTCCTCGTGAGCACGTTCAGAATATTGGATCATGATTATACTTCGAACAGGTTTAACTTCGATAGTTTATTATGAATTATGTGGTACAGAGTACAGACTAATCTCTTTTTTTAATTATTTAAGTGTATTTTAAAAGCAACAATTTTATTCAAAAAGCATTATAAAATTGTACATTTTATGATAACGTTTTGAACTTTTCAATGCGAATGAACTATTTGAACGTTTTTCGAGAGAAAAAAAGTTTGTTTTTCAGTTTGGTTGGTCTTGGTCCATGTCCAAAAAATGTCTGTGATATTTCAAACTGTTATAAATACGGGAAAATTACATATTTATAGAAAAGCTTTTAGATCTTGCTTATCTCCAGATAAATGTTTCTTTCCAAGAAAATGTTCAGGTGTGTAATACTATGACAGTAAAAATAAATTTAAGCCTGGTATGAAGGTTATGTTATGTATACTTTCAATAATTTTTAGATAGTACCAGGACATTTACTACGTTTGAGACGGTTGTTTCGCAAAGAAGAGCCCAAGCTCGACGGAGTTTAGTGGTGCAAGTAAATTCGGAGTCTTCATTTCCCGAATTATATGGATATTGTTCAAAATTTGGCGATATCAAAGGCATACATCATTATAACAATACCCATGGTGAAGTAAGTAATAAAAGAGACTACCCCGAAAGATATTTGTATACGAGGAATAGCTTTTACATCAGTATTATTTTTATTGTTACAGCACTTCATGCTTGTTGAATTTGCTTCAGAAGATAATGTCAAAGAGGTTCTACATTCATGTGGAGCACACCAAAGAGCATTGGATGTCATGGCTCTTCAGTCGCCATTTCTATGGTTTAGAGCAGTCTCTGGAAAAAAGGAAATAGTGACAATACCAGAAACAGCCAAATTATCAGTAAAAGATGGAAATTCACCATCAAATGAAGACACTTTGTTTGAAGAGTTAGGAAAATGTGAGACTGTTTCTGACCAAATACAGTTATTATATGATAGAACAGTTCTGAATGATATTGGTGTGAGATTGCGATACATGGTGGCGAGAGAGGTCAGTAATCTTTGTATATGTTTTTCTCACTAATCTTACATTTTGCCTTAGTATACTGCATGTAAAAGAACCCCGAGCAATGTCTTACACATTGCTGGGTTGTCAATATGAATACTTTTCTAAGACCATTGCTTGGCGACCTTTTATACACTGGTTATGTAAATAATTAGACAATGTACTTTTGTTATTATTTTAAGTGAATTTAAAATAACCTCAATCAGTATTCTATTTTTATTTTTTATTATAAACATGCATCTGTGGTGGACTGTAATATAACACATGGATAAGAATTGCACAAACTAGATACATATATTATATATTAAACACACAACTCAACAAATATATATGATATTGACTTATTTTTTTAAATTCCAGTTAGAAGTAATATTCAGCAGTCTGTATGCCAACATTGCTCTCAAACCATTTGGCTCATCAGTTAATGGATTTGGTAGAATGGGATGTGATTTGGACTTAGTACTAACCAATGATGTGACTGATGACATGGTGAGTTTATTAGTTATATATTGCACATTACATACAGACAAACCTATAAACTCTAGACTGTTCACTAATGTGTCGAGAAGATTTTTGTTAGCTATAATACATTATCTAGGTAGGAGATTTTACATTCATTTAATAGTTTTAATTTATTAATTTCATTCAATTATGGAATTCTATTTCTATTATTGGATTTCTGTAAACATAATTTTGGAGTGATTTATCAAATTCTGTCAAATTGTTTTGTTGTGTTAAATATAAAGTACCTGGACGACCGAGCTTCGCTCGAAGTAAAAAAATCGATTATTTTCCTTCGATTTTTTCATAACCCCATCTCTAGTTACTTCAAACCAAAACGTCCCCCGCACCATCCTACGTATAGCATAGTATTACTACTCGGCAATAGATGTCAGTAAGAGTCGTATTAACAATTTGAGCAATTTTCCATGCCCGAAAACACGGTTGGAAAGATGTTTTCTAAAAATTAAACCTAGCTAGATCGATTTATCGCCCCCAAATTCCTTGACATACCAAATTTCATGAAAATCGGTGCAGCCGTTTCCGAGATTCCAATTATATATATATATATACAAGAATTGCTTGTTTAAAGATAAAGATATGATATTATTGCGATAAACCTGTTGATTAGTGCTCTTTCATTCTAATTTTATGGTGGCACTGCAAATATTTATTTGTATTTAATGGACTGGGTGTTGATGGTACACTTCTAGAAGTAATTCCTGTAGCCTAATGCCCAAGCCTGGTTACCTAGAAGAAATCGCTATGAGCGATAAGGTCGCCTTTTGCAATTTTTCCATTGTATTTTTATATTTGTAATGTACAGTGTGCAATAAAAAGTATATTCATTCATTCATTCATTCAAGCCTTATATTATATACAATTGGTGGCATTTTACTACATATAAGAATATGTACAGCTGGTAACAATTGTTAACACAAGACCCTGGAGTAGCATATTCTGACTAATATTTTTTTTCTTACAGAGTAATGTAGCTAAGCGTTTAGTATACCAAGAAAAAAAGTGTGAAGGTGGACGTGGACCTTGGCAACGGCATATGGAACTTGTGAGTGAAGTCATAGAGTTAAGGGTGCCAGGAGCGGCGCGCGTTCAACGGATACTCAATGCACGTGTACCAATTGTCAAGTATGCTCACGAATACACTGATGTCGACTGTGACTTATGCTACAATAATAGGTGAGTTTTGCTGCACTGCTGTTCATATTTTAAGATATAAAATTAAATAGGTGACTGTAAATATTTCAAATAGAAATTGCAGAAGTTTGTACAATAACAGCAGGTACTAGTACCAACTTCTTAAAATTAGTACTCCAATAATGAAGTAATTGTTTTGACAACCTTACCCACTTTTTACTTACTTTGTACACTTTATGTATTTAGCTGTATGGTTAAAACTGCTTAAATCCATCACCAAAACTTTGTTTTTTTGCTTGCGCGACGCTTTATATGTAGAACTAGTGGACGCCCCGCGATTTCATTCACGTAGTTTAGTACCTGCACCCTATATTTAAAGCGTCTAACTTGAGCGGTTTATCATACAAAAGTTTTTTCCCGATAACTCCCGTTCCCATGGGAATTTTCCAATAGCCTTTTGCACCTAAGCTTTAAGTGTACCAAGGTACCTGCATCCCAAATTTCAAGCGTCTTCCTTGGTAATTTCGGGAATTCCTTTTCCAGCGCGTCTGTGGTCCAGTTGGTCGGACCCTTGACTTGTAACCGGGAGGTCCCGGGTTCGAGTCCGGCCACTGGACGTGTACCAATGGGACTCTTTTTCAGAGCCTATGTACGCAACGCAACGCTCGTACGGTGAAGGACAACAACGTGATGAAACCCGCACACCACAAGGTGTGTGAACCCTATAACGGCGAAGGGCTCACCCCCCGTCACGTTGGGTTAAATACGCTTGGTGAACCGTGGGTATTTGCTTTAGCAAGTGCCTCTGCCTACCCCTCTTTGGGATTAAAGGCGTGAAGTGTGTGTTTTTTTTTTTTTTCCTTTCTTAGTGCACCCCTATGGTACCTAAGCTACGTCCGTTCCAAATCTAAAGTCCTTACGTTTAGCCGTTTGGGCTGTGCGTTGAAATGTCAGTCAGTCATTCAGTCAGCTTTTCGTTTTATATATTTAGGTCTGTTAGTACTAAAATGAATAATGGCGAAAGTGTAAAAAAAATAGTATCGTTTTTAATCATTGTATTTTAATCAGTAAGCTCTGGTGTTAGTCTTACAGGCAAATGAAATTTCCTTAACCAATGAAATAAAGAGGAGAAAATTTCTCATTATAGTGGACATCATGTGGTTGATGATGATGAAGAAGTTTCTCATCTCACACATACATATTTTTTATATATGACCACGCACAACATTTTATACAGTAGTCCATTTTTGGTAATTCAATTTTTATTTGAAAGTGTATAAAACCCATCCCACCCCACATACAGGTATAAATTTGTAAATTATTTTTGAGCAGTATTTTGGCGATTTAATTATTTTTTTAAAGTTTTACTTGTATTCATATTGTATCTCACCAACATTGTTGCGTTATTATAAATTTACAAAGTACATACATCTAGGATTAGTGTGCTCCATCGTAGACCACCTTTATTACCTTACTTGCCGTATTAAGTTTGTCGTGTACTTACATACTAAAATATTATACTTAGGTACATATATGTTATCGTATTTATAGTAAATATAATAATAAATAAATAAATATTATATGAGTAATGTATTGCATTTAAAATTCATACATTGAGAATTTTGTGTAAATGTGCGTTCCGGTTTCCGTCCTTTTAGCATTTGTTGTAGCAGCAATGAGTTCATTAGCAAATTATAGTGGTATATGTTGAGCCCATTGCCATTACATAATCTAATGCTATGCGAGGTTTCCCTCATGATGCATTTACTGTAAGAGCTTTGCGTAGCGTACGTAGTACGGTTCTATACTATACTACATGGACTTGGACTCACAACTTCAAATTAGAAGTCTAGACACTACAACCGCAGTAAATGTGAAATAGAACTATGCGAAGATCCTAAAGCTACTAACCTAAAATGACTATAAATACTTACATAATATGACATTTTCCTTTGAGCGAATTTTCTTAGCTTCATGTAATCTATCTTCTAAAATATTAATTTTCTAACAAAATGAACGTACCTACTATCATCATCATCAGCCCATACTTGTCCACTGCTGAACATAGGCCCATACTATGAATTATCATTATATTTTCATATATCTTTTCTATTCGGTAATTTAGATATAAAGTTTTCCCAAATTGTTTTTATGTATGATAAGTAACGATCGCCACAAATGCCAAATAAGAATATGCTTAATTCCCCAGTTCCGGCGTGTACATGTCAGAGTTGTTGTGGCAGCTGGGCACGCTGGACCCGCGCGTCCGGCCGCTTGCCTTCGCCGTGCGCCGCTGGGCGCAGGCGGCCGGACTCACCAACCCGCACCCAGGCCGCTGGATCACCAACTTCCCGCTTACGCTCATGGTCCTGTACTTTCTACAGCACGAGAGGATACTGCCGAGTTTCAAAGCCCTCGTACGGAATGCCAGTGAGTGCACAGTATTTTTTTTTTCAACTACTTACTAGTGTTTGTCCTGGTCCTGGTTGCTCACCCAACTTGCTTCAAGGTACACAACATTAATATTCATCGTGACTAAAGCCCGGTTATCGAAGGCATTGTTGTGTATTTATTCTAAGTTGGGAAAAGTCGATATGAATTGCGATGAATAAATAAATAAATTTAAACAATCTCTAATGGGGTAAGCAGAAACTTTGTCATCACAATTCCTCCTGGATAATTTATGAATCAACTTTTAATTTTTATCTTTAAAAATCGTTTTTTGTAATGCCTAGTCGGCACGAATAGGGTTTGTTTATGATTGAATGTACATAATATTTCTTCTTTTGTTGTGCAGGAAAAGATGATGTGCGTATAGCAGAAGATAATGTAAACTGTACATTTCTTCGAGACATGAACAAACTGCCGCCAACTGAGTACCAACCTAGCTCAGACAGCCTGGAGCAACTTCTATTAAAATTTTTCGAATTCTATGCCCAGTTCGACTTTCATGACAAAGGAATTTCAATCGTGGAAGGTGCGACGATTAGGAAACCTAACAACTGGCCGCTCTACATCGTGAATCCTCTGGAGCCTGCGTTGAATGTCAGCAGAAACGTCAGCTACGAGGAATGTGAGCGCATCATGTTGGAAGTACGCAATGCTGCGTGGCAACTAGAAACATTAGGGTGTCAGAAATCTGACGACTGGGGCCTTTTAGGACTCATAGAAAAGAAAACAACTCGAGGCTTAAAAAAGTTACTCCGCGTAGGAAACTCTCAGAGACTGGTTTCAGTGAAAGATCTTTTCAAAGAAGAGACATCTGAGGAGCCGAATGAGTTTAGGAATAAAATTGGCAAGATGAGCCAGGAGTCTGTTAGTAATAAGAATGTAAAGGAATCTAAATCAAATGTTAACGATCAGAATAAAATTAAATTCAAGAATTCGACGGTAGAGAATGCCGTGAAAAGGATACGACGAGACAAGCTGTTGTAGTATATACAATAATGTTTTGATACTTAGTTTATTTTGAGTGTGTGAAAAAGTTTATAACAAGTAGTTTCTGGTCATTCCAAAGATTTTTTAATAATACTTGCCACCCCACTGAAAAAATCTCTACACTTACATTTCTATGAATATGTAAGTAAATAAAAACGGTGGGAAAGCCCAGTAAATTCTCAGGGGATTAATTGACTGAAACCATACTGGTGTGATCAGTATTGGCGCCCATGGCAAGCCATTTCATGAATGCTCTAAGAAAACATGGACCTGTAAAATAAACAAGTAATTCTTTGTCTATTGTACCCACATTGACCGATATTCATAACAGTTTAAATACACAACCGTACCTAATATGTATGATTGTATTATGAGTGCTAGAGTATATTTTGTACATACAATTATGTAGGTAAGATTTGTATTGTTTGGTCAGTTGTTACGTAATGTAAATAAAATATGAGACGTTTAAATGTTTACTGTATAGACGTGCACAATAAATATGTCCCGAATAAAAATGGAATAGATTATTTACGTAGTGCTCTCACTATCAGAATAGTTTGGGTAAAAAAACGTCAATTCGAGGTATATTTGTTGTGTAAATCTATACACATACTTTATTATAAAAGACCCAATTTCTCAACAAAGTACTTGACTCTGATCGCATAGGTTCCTATACCACTAAGTTCATTTTTCAAACTAGCAAAGTTACTTTTCACAAGACTGTGGATGACACATTCGTGTTGGGTGATTGATTGCAAGACGTATTGACGAAGTGACGGCCTGTCTGCATGTAGGAGTCGAAGGCGCTCCGCAATTACACCGCTCCATAGGGATGCCTCTAGATGTACATTGTAGCGCTCGCTTGGATCGAATACCCGGTCGTCCTGTTGGATAGTTTAGGAAAAATGTTCATCATTACCAAATAATTTCTTTTTTTAAGGAAACGCGCACTGACATGATATTAAATGTTTAAAACGGGTATTATAGCGCGAAGATTAATCAAAGACAAGCATTCAGTTTACCTTCGTTGTTTGAACGACGCCGCCGCCGTAATCCAGTCAGCTCGCGACCACGACACATGTAACTGTGTCGAAACGTCGGGCAAACAACGAAGGTAAGCTGAATGCTTGTCTTTGATTAATCTTCGCGCTATAATACCCGTTTTGAACATTTAATATAAAATAATTTATTTTACAACTTTATTGGGATTTATAATACTGAACTGTGTAATATGTATTGGAAGTAAAAAAAAAACAAGTTTTCTATTCATTCACCGAAACTAATCTAAAAGGATAGATTTTGGGCAAACGGCATAGGCAATAAACAATATTTTGTACGTGTACGTACTTCGTCATCATTTTCGAGCTGGACTTCAGGTTGGAAGTCGTGCAGCGCCACAACTAACAGCAGAGATGTGGCTTCTTGTTTATCACGGGATGACTCCACGATCAAATCAGGTACCTGTTACAATTAAATAACAGTGTGTCATAACAATGTTCTCACAAGAGCACAATGATGGCGGAAAATAGTAGAGAGCTGCTAGAGGCTGCAGACATGAACCTGAAGAGGTGCTTGTCTACAGCTTCTACTAGGTACCTTTAACATTGCAATGTCAGAAAAAGAATTAAACCTATATTATAATAACTTACTGGACACTTAGAACGCAATAAACCTTTTGTATTTGTTTATAACACATCTGGGAGACAGGCGTGAAGTGTAATTTATATACATACACTTCACTTCTGTCTCCCAAATGGTGAGGCAGACACTAGAGATCCATTTGTCACTGTCGCTTCTTTTACATTAATCATACATCTTTTCATACTGGATCTCTGTATTTTAATTGTAAGAAACAGACCTGCATCATAGCCCAGCTGGGCAGTTTCCCGGGACGGGCGGTGACGGCGCGGGCAGCGAGGTCGCGCACCGCGGCGTCCTCGTCGCTGAGCAGCGCCGCCACCACGCACCACAGCACACCGCGGTACCACACTGCAGTATGTAAAGACTACTTAGAGACCGTTGCACTTCTAGCGTTTACTATGTTTTGTATAGGTCCATGTTAAAAAAATGGGATTTCCGTTTTACATTGCGTCTTTTAAAGTTTTATAACAATATACAGAGTGTAAAAGGACCCCGAGCAATGGTCTTAGAAACGTTGTTGGGCTCATCATTATGAACAACTTTTACTATGACGATAATGTAGGGATTGAAAAAAAATTCAATCCCCATACAAAATGTCATATCCCGAGGCAAAAAATTGTCTATTTTGTATGGAGATGAAAAAATCTTTTGCGTTTGTCCGCATTGTCGGCATAGTAAACGTTGTTCATTTCGACGAACCCAACAACGTTTTTAAGACCATTTCTCGGGGTCTTTTTACACGCAGCATGTAGGCCCATACATTTATACCACCTTTTATAAAACGGGTAGTATAAATCGGGTTAGTTACACAAGAACAAATAGAGCAAAAAGTATTATGCAAATAAATTTATTGTATTTGACTTCGCACGAGATGCAGATGATGAACAGAATGAAATTATTGTCATGTACAATATGGTTACTGTTACTAAACAACTATCGATTAGTGTTTTATAAAATGTCAGAGAAAGTGTCACGTTTTTGTAGTGTTTAACTATATTTTGGTTTTTGTAGGCAATATAAAAGTTATGCCGTGTATATTTGAAGAGAAATAGTAATAGGGTAGTTTTTATTGATACCTAAGTTATGTACATTTCAACCACGCGGCCAACTGCTCGGATAGGAAAGATCTTTTTCCAGGGGTTAGTAAAGATTTGTTAGAAACATAATCTCGAAGGAAAAATTTGTTACACTAAAATTGTCCAAATTAGGCCCGAGTCCCGACAGAATATGGCCGCTCCGACCGCATGTTGCCGTAGATAGCAAACGCTATAAAACAGTATCTACACTATTATTA
Source organism: Conopomorpha cramerella (assembly GCA_012932125.1). NCBI lineage: Eukaryota > Metazoa > Arthropoda > Insecta > Lepidoptera > Gracillariidae > Conopomorpha > Conopomorpha cramerella. Next base: position 1,275 of record SJJU01027229.1, on the reverse strand, counting down.
AGGACTTTTGATACATCATTGGAAAGCTTTTGATTTGGTACATTTGTTAGGCTATATGTCGGCACTGTTGCATTAATTAACAAAAAGTTATGAACATAATTAGATTACAATAATATCGATGCTTACAACTACACAATAAGTTAGTTTTTTTTAAAGTATTTTATTATCAGTCGTTAGTAAAAGATTTGTTACAATCAATGAAAGTGTAATCCAACTAATAAATGAATAGGCTTTTTTGTTAGAGCGAATTTAAGTTGGCCGCTCCGTAGGCCATATGCCGAAAATATTGTGACGTCTAATTAACTACGGGATTCGTATTTTTAACAATTGTCAATGCAAAACTATGCAATATATTCTTTATTATCGATTTATTAAGGAATCCAAACTCTAACTTACACAATTTAGGAAAAAATAACAATAACCTTTTACTATGGATATTGTCTCAAGTACGGTGACTATGATTCAAGGTATATTGTTTTCATACTCGCCCCGATAGGTAATACATTTAATTATTACTAAAGTAAATATTTTATTTACCTTTATTTTTTGTTATTATGTTGATTTTTAATAAAGCACATGACAAATCATACTGTGTTAGTTTTTACGGGGCGAGTATGAAAACAACTTACCTTGAATCATAGTCACCGTACTTGAGACAATATCCATAGTAAAAGGTTATTGTTATTTTTTCCTAAATTGTGTAAGTTTGAGTTTTGATTCCTTAATAAGTCGATAATGAAGAATATATTGCATAGTTTTGCATTGTCAATTGTTAAAAATACGAATCCCGTAACTAATTAGACGTCACAATATTTTCGGCATATGGCCTACGGAGCGGCCAACTTAAATTCGCTCTAACAAAAAAGCCTATTAATTTATTAGTTGGATTACGCTTGCATTGATTGTAACAAATCTTTTACTAACGACTGATAATAAAATACTTTAAAAAAACTAACTTATTGCGTAGTTGTAAGCATCGATATTATTGTAATCTAATTATGTTCATAACTTTTTGTTAATTAATGCAACAGTCCCGCACATAGCCTAACAAATCAAAAGCTTTCCAATGATGTATCAAAAGTCCTTAATAATAGTGTAGATACTGTTTTATAGCGTTTGCTATCTACGGCAACATGCGGTCGGAGCGGCCATATTCTGTCGGGCCTAATTTGGACAATTTTTCCTTCGAGATTATGTTTCTAACAAATCTTTACTAACCCCTGGAAAAAGATCTTTCCTATCCGAGCAGTTGGCCGCGTGGTTGAAATGTACATC
>SJJU01027228.1:0-18215 GCA_012932125.1 Conopomorpha cramerella | reverse complement strand
TTTTGCCATAATAAGTTGCCTTTGTACCCCGTTTATTGGGTGAAATACAACTGGTAGATGCATAAAAAATAGATAGTAGCCGATTCTCAGAACTACTGAATACGCATATAAAATTTGGTGAAAATCGGTAAAGCCGTTTCGGAGGAGTATGGCAACGAAAACTGTGACACGAGAATTTTATATATTAGAAGATAAGTTTGAATTAATTAAATAAGATTAAAAAAACACTACTTATCTATATTGGCAGAGTTTCATTTTTCAAAATTTTAATGTTTATTTATTTCAAGTGGCTCGTTCTAAGAACTTTCAGTGTAACCCTTGTTATAATTTCTTATGATTATTATGTTTATACACTGTACACGAATTACAGATAAGCTGAGTAAATTACTAACTAGGTACTTCGGACTAGATTCTTTTTAGTCGCTCATTGATCGATGACCTACCAATCACGACGACCGGGCTAGACTAATAGTGGTCAGGGTCAGGTCGTCGGTTCGATTACTTTGGTCTCGTTCTGTCTATTACCACCACCTATGTATAGGTAACTCTTTAGCGAGAAACATAGAAGCATCCGACCAGACAGCTTGTGCAGCAGTTTTGGCCGCAACAATAGCACTGAGGTAATCCTTGCATGTCGTACGAGGCGACTGAAAGGGGAACGAGACTGTGGCATGCGGGCGGGACGATAGAAAGACCCTTTAGTGACTGGGATACCATCGTACTACATCGTGAGCTCGCATCGGGAGGAGGAAGGGGCTTTTCCTTATAGTTTGCCCGACGTCAACACAGTTACATGGGCCGTGGACACGTGGATGAGCTGACTGGAGATGGCCCATATATAGTGCAGTAGTGGGTATGAGTCCCAAATAATTAGCCAACGGTAGGGTATCCATAACGGATCTTCGCACGATAAAGAACCGTGACTTGCGATATTTATTATCTGGCACACACACGTGAAACTGGATATTATGCATAATCAAAATATACATTTTAAGTTTTAGATATGCTTTTCGGTATCTTGATAACATAACACGCAACAGGAATTAAAGATTCAGTAATAGTTTTTAGTGAGACAAAATCGTTAACCAAAAATATAAAGATTTATTTATAGAACACTAACAATGTGAGTAGTAGCCAGACTGTCCTCAACTGCGAGCACAAAGAACTGCATGTTTTGGCTATTGGCCAAAAGATACAATTATGTCAACAGTTTATGTTGTCTTTTATATCCGCCTGCCCCATGGGGTTTGTTCATATGTTATGTTATTTTCCTTTTCCAAATATTACGTTGCAAATTTATTTGTGTTTGCTGGCCGTTATGTATTGGTGACGTCAACCTTATTTTGTGTTATTTGTTCTCGATATATTTAGTCGTTATGTTTTGATACAGAACACGTGTGTTGTGTTGCTGACACAATACATGTTTGATTTCGATATATCATCGAACAGGTTCTCCACCTCATCGTCGGAGTGTGTCGAGGTCGGTGCATACACTTGTACCTCTTTGAGATTATACCTCTCGGTAAGTTTTATGACAAGGTATGCTACCCTGTTGGACACACTAGACACTTCCACAACGTTGTTACACAGGGACTTATTTACAAGAAACCCAACGCCGCCTTGGGATTGTTGGTCTCCCTCGCGGAAGTACATCAGATGGTCCGATTTGAGGGTAATGGTGTCCTCTCCCTCTCTTCGGACTTCGCTTAGCCCTAATATGTGCCACCTAATTTTCCCAAGTTCCACTTCGAGTTGCGCCAGATGCGTGTCAAGCCGTAGCGTGCGTCCGTTGTACGTCGCCAGGGTCAGCTGTTTGTGGTGGCCTTCCATAACCCGGAGATTCTTCGCACCCCCTGCTCCGCCGTTACCATGGTCGCCACCGTGACCAGGAATAGCAGAGCCGACGGGAACTGGGGGTCGTGGCCTTCTTGTTCTCATTTGGAGGATAATGCCCATAATCGTGTACTAGTAAACGCTTCGCCACATTTTTTTCAGTTATTCACACAGACTTTAACACGGGCACTTGAGTAATGTTGATTTGCTTATGTCAAAATAATAGATGTACCACGGCGTAAATTGCTTGTCACAAGCAATTTATTACCTTTCCGTGGAAAAATCGGAATGATATATATAGCCTATGTGTTATTCTGACATGTAAGCTGTGTTAGTGTTGTGGAAGATGTATTTGTGCTGGGATAGTGTAAGGTCTCCCTTACACAACCGTCCTCGTTTTATTGTTTAAAATAAGAAAGCTTTTGTTGGTCTATTGTTCTATAAGCAATTTAAACAATTCCTTGAATCTACAGAGTGGCTCATTCAAATCGGTCAGTAAACTATAGCACATACCACGATGTTGTTCTTAGGAACCATATTACCGATTTTGATAAAAAGAAAAACTGCATTCATGTATTTGAAAAAAAAAACTGTAGGTACCCAGCTCCGGAATCGAACCCGGTTGTTTTGAAAAAATAAACTTATACTTTTTCTATTTAAATATCGATTGTATAGGTCTTAAGCTGTAAATATCTCTATAAAACATGTTGTCTTAAATGAATAAAATGCTTTGTCTTCACATAATTTTAATATATTTTAGCTCATGTTCGAAGTGACCACCACTACAATATTAAACAATTTCACTAATTAAAGCATTTTTTTTTCAAATGTATGAATGCAGTTTTTCTATTTTTTTCTTCAGGGATAATCCCACCACCACCCAAGCCCTACCTGCCTCTCGGCGTACGGGCTATTCTCTGGAGACGATCTACTTGATTTTGCCTCTTTTCAATGCACACGTTTTCTTGACTCCATACAAATTATCTTTATCCGTCCCTGTTTTGTTGCCAACTCTCCCCCTTCTGGGGCATGACGACCACATTACGGAGACTTCGCGTCGGGTGCTCGTCGCGTCTTCAGTCGTTAACAGGCTTCATATGTTCTTCGAGCTGTATGCCAGCGATTAGCAAACTCACGCAAGCGTTAAAAGTTCCCTCGACTGCTAACCAGATCCCTAAAGTTTTTCTATTTATCAAAATCGGTGACATGGTTCCTACGAACAAATCGTCGTATGTGTTATAGTTTCAGACTTTCCCATACTGACCGATTTGAATGAGCCACCCTGTACCTATATTGACAACTCATTAAAGAATTCTATATACACTATCGGCAATAAGTGTTTTTGGAGGAAAGCGTAACAAAAATCCAAACATCAACTGCGTGTAAAAGGACCCCGAACAAAGAACTTTGCAACGTTGTTGGGTTCGTCAATATGAACAACTATTACTACAGTGACAATGCGGACAAAAAGTGAAAAAAAAATCGTTTCCACACAAAATAGATAATATTCTGCCTCAGTTTTGAAAGGATTTGAAAAAAAAATTCATTACCCCGTTTAGTCGCTATAGTAAAAGTTTCATATTCACGTGCCCAACAACGTTTCTAAAACTGTTGATCGGGGTCACTTTACACGCAGTGTACATCAAATACCTACCAAAGTAATTATTAAGATTGCGTTTTCTAAACCGAGCAATATTTCTTAAGGAGTGAAATTCCAATTATTCAGCGTAATTTGTTTTTGATTTCCCTAAGGGATGGATGGTAGTCATAATACAAAGTTCTAAATAAAGGCGCTCCTTTGATCTCGAGCAACTAAATGGGTCTGAAAGTTATTCTACTACCACTTGAAAATAATTAGCTCTGTTTCTTTGTATACCTAAGCTTTTAGATAAGTCGTCTGAAGTATTATGTATATGGATTTTATCGTGGAGTGATCAACAAGGTTCAATGAAAAGTACTTTGTGCCAGTTCTATCATATATTATGAGACAGTAACTATATGGCAATGGTTGAAAGATTTTCAAGTAAACATAGTTTATTGATTTCAATGCATTGCACTACATCGGTAACGGTCCTATAAAAATAAATTAAACAAAGAAACCTTTTTAAGGAAGCTTTTATTTAAATGCCCTAAAAAGAAGGAAATACATTTTTACTTAGAAATTTTAACTGTGTATATAGGCTATAAGTAGCCTATATACACAATTCATAAAATCTTAGGGCCTTACCAATAATGGCGGAATTGCTATTTAGAAGATACACAAAGCTCAACTTAACTTGTCAGTTGTATGTCAAATACGGATTAACCAGAACAAGTAGACGTGTAATAACAGTTGTGTAAGTAAAGAGGCGTTTATTGGTAAGGGGGATAATATATATAATAGTGCCTCTGCCTACCCCGCTTTGGGATTAAAAGGCGTGAAGTGTATTTTTTTTTATTATTAAAATTGTCAAAGGTTAAATCATATGGGACCACAAGTGTGCTCCCATCGTAGGCCACATCGCAGCATAACATCAGGCAGGGTGTAGGGCAAACGCTTGTTCATAGTGTGAAAAAAAATCCTTGGGATATAACCTATAAAAAATAATTATCAGAATTGGACTACACTGTAAAAAGTTATGCGTGGTCAGACATAAAAAAATAAACATACCATAGTGGTTCCCACTTCCTCTATTTTTCGTCGGTAAAGAACCGTTGTAAATAATTGTTAAAAACCTCATAATGACATTTTGCGAACGTGGCGGGATCCTTCGTTACCTGTGTGACGCAATCTGTCACGTCACGTCGGTTGTCACAATTACCGAGTCGGTCATCTTGTGACGTCACGCGCTGCTGCGGAGACAAATCCGCTAGCGTATCTAACATTGAACCATTTCCTCCAAGTCTTGACTTTAGTTTGCTATAGAACGACATTCCTTTGGTTTTTTTCTACAAATTTTACTATTAGACGTAAGCAGTGGCGTGCACTGGCTTTTACGACAAGGTAGGCACTAGGCAGTAATCCCCAAAGATTGATACCTATGTATAGGTAACTTGTCTTTACGAAATACATAGAAAAGGTACCTACCTATCAACTCACCCACAAAACACAGGACCTTCGTTAGCCTGTGTTGTGAGTACAACAAAAAAGGATCTAGCAATAACTCTATTATTAGGTCGGGTAACCAAAATACTAAGGTAGGCAGTGTATTTTTGCCTACATGGTGCGCACGCCACTGGACGTAAGTAATTGTTGTACTTTGAATGAAAAATGAAAGTCTCTAAGGGCATGGTTACAATTTCGCTCCATTTGCGTAGCGGACCTAGCAAGCAAGTCACGGCTGGGTTAAAATCGCTTCGTGAATTATAGTACTTTTTTTATTAATACGCAAATACTATCCTTATTTAATTAATCTTAGTTAAGGTTGACCATCAGTCTTTAGGTGTATATAATAGGTACGCTTAGCCTGACTCCCACTTTTTTATCATTGATACATTACAATATGATTGATGTCTATACAGCAGTAGCTTGAGTACCCAACGAAAGATAAAATAAAATAAAATAACATCAAAAAAAGAAAATCTTAGTCGAATATCACTATGGGAAATTGTTAGCGTGAAAAGTTCCCGTGGAACCCGTTCTAAACTAAATGCGGTCCACGGCAAACACTGTGTGACAGACTATAACTCTCGAGGTGGAGGTGGCGACGTCACCCTACTCTATCCTCAACTTATCTCGGCTGAGTAATGCCGCTGCGGGTGATGGACGAGTCTCCACATTTCTTACCGGCCAGGATGACAACGTGGTGTTCCAGAAAAATATATATATCAATTAAGTAATGTTCCTAGGAGAAGAAGATTTCTACTTGAGAGTTCCGGATAGATATCTTTGTAAAAAGAGATCTGCATACGCAAAGAGGTTGAATTATGTTCTTTATTCTAAATTGTACATGGATATTTTTTTTGTCTGTATTAACAGTAAATTCAAATTAAAAATGTTTTTATTTTTGCAAGAAATTGTTTTACTTTAAGAACGTCACTAATTTGAAAACGTCAAAAGCTACATTTGGGAAAAGGGGCTTTGTCATAAGGAGCCGAACTGATAAGAATCTACTATCAAAATCACAGAGCCTTGTGTTGAAAAATATGGACATTACCTAAGTAATCCAAGTAGTCTAATTACTAATGTAGTTAAGTTATACAGAGACTTTGCTGTATGTAAAATTCTAGGCGTTCGGCATTGATGACGTACTAAGATGTCCGCTCTCAGTCTCTTCCTACAATAAACCCTACACAGTTAACCTATTCGCTGACTTTTATTAATTTTGGGGATATTTCTAAACCTCTCTCGGAATTCTATTCACCTTGAAACTATTTTTATGGCTCTGTCATCTCAGACCAAGCACGGATTTTTCTGACGAGACTTTCTGGAACAGTCCAGTCGTCGATGATACTAGAAGATTCCATGAGTATCTGTTAGCATATATGCACTGTGTAGTGGTTTGTATGCCTCGACTTGGATACTGGAATGTTCTTTAGGGCTCCGGAATGTTCGATGCACTTCTACGGCAATCAAGTCGTTGTTTCTCGACCGTCATCCGTAACAGTATGTTCATGTATGTGTATGTTCAAGTGTGTTCCTAATGTTAATATTTACTCTCATTTTTATTTTTCACATGAATGCTTAAAAGATAATCTACGAGAACACAGCACTTTCTTCTTTATCAATTCAGCCTCACACAGTTGAGAACTATTTTTATTACGAGCACCTTTAATTAAGAGGGGAAGTTTTCAAGACCGGCTGCTGACCTCATTCCATTAATGGCCGCTCTAGATAGCGGGGATGGGCTAAAGGCTCTATATATCTCAAGGGGTTGCGTACGCAAGGTCCGATTCTGTTAGCTCAGCAAGTCGTGGATTACCCTTATAAAGGGAACTTTCTCGTTCGGTACGATTAATTTACACTGCGGTGTTATTTTTTGATCGAGTTCCTTTTTTTTGAGAAGCTAGCTTTTACCTAGATTATATTTAAATGTTAAACCATTTTGCTGCTTAACATCAGACAGGATCGTTATTAACCTTCACCCGCGCTTAGTAAATGTTCGTTTATTACATTAATTTATTATTACCCATTACATTTATTTGATTACTAGTAGCCTGTCGCTATGGCATTGGGAGTAAAACAAAGTATAAACCGTCTCTCGGGGCTTCCCCCCCCTTCACAGATCGCAATTGTTTGAGTGCCGGTGCTGTCGCCTGTATAATAGTCGGAGGTATTATTATGTAACAGGGTTTTGTGTTATTTGTCTAATTTTTGTTTTGATCCAAAGAAGTATTTATTCGTTTAAAAAAATTAAGTTCATCATCATCAGCCCATACTTGTCCACTGATGGACATAGGCCTCTCTAATTGCACGCTGCTACTGTGATCTGTTTTCGGTTTCTCGCATCCAGCTTCTGTCAGTCATCTTGCGTATATCATCAGTCCACCTTGCCTGAGGGTGTCGCTCCGTTTGCCGGGACGCGATATCCATTCGAGAACTCGTTTGCCCCAAAGGTCCTCAGTTCTAAGGCTAATATGGCTGGCCAACTGCCACTTCAGCTTGCTAAAACGATGAGCTAAGCCGATGACTTTGGTTCTCTGTCGGATCACTTCATTTCTGATTCGATCCTTCAGAAACGCCGAGCATAGCCCTTTCCACAGCACGATGTGTGACTTTGAGCTTGTGGGTCAACCGTAGCGTCAGTGTCCACGTCTCAGCTCCATATGTCATTACAGGTAGGACACACTGATTGAAGACCTTTGTCTTCAGGCACTGTGGGATCGCTGATGTTAAGACTCGACGTAACTTCCCAAATGCTGCCCAATCCAGCTGAATTCTTCTGTTTACCTCGTCCTCAAAGTTGTTTCTACCCAACTGCAATCGGTTCAGGTAGATCATGTTTTTTGTACATGACCTTGGTTTTATTCAAGTTCATCCGTAGGCCGATCCGTAGAGAAGTATCAGCTAGGTCATTCGACATCAGTTGAAAGTCCTGCTGCAGCGTTTCTGCCATGATAACGTCTTCAAATCGAAAGTGAGAGATGTGTTCGCCATTGATGTTCATACCACGTCCTTTCCAATGCAGCGTCTTAAGCATATCCTCACTTGCATTTGTGAACAATTTCGGGGAAATAACATTCCCTTGACTCACTCCTCGATGCCATGGTATGGGACTTTTCTGCCGATTTTGTACTTGGCCGGACATGGTGGCAGCCTCGAAGAGGTATCTTGCAAGCATCGATGTTAAACAGCGATGTGGTCTATGATGGAGCACAGTTGTTCATTAGGTACCTATTCACCCGCGACATGAAGACCTTCAGACTGTACTGCGCAGGAAACACAGAATCCACCAGGTATGAATGACGTTTTGGCGTTCTCCTGGTTGTCCTATTGTAAAAACGCGATGGAGGTATTAGATTATGCAACTCTGTAGCACACTCTCTGAAATGCATCCGATAGAAGACAGTCTCGCAACCTTGCGGCGATGCTCTAGGCTTTGAAGCCGAGCATAAAAACAGCTTGTCGTCCTATGAGTTTTTTAGCACGCCTCTCTATTGCCTCTAGAGCCTCAAGCTGGTATTTTGCTGATCCATCCCAAAGATGAGAGCAGTATTCCATACACGATCCAGCTTGTGCTTGATACAGTGTGAGCAACTGTTCTCCAGGAACCAAAGTTGAGGTTGGATGTTAGCGTCATGCCTAAAAGATCTTGCCGATTGTAACCAGGCAGGCAGGGGTATATGGGGGGGGGGAGCTCCTTTTTGCTGAAAATAGGCGCGCCTGGGTCTTAAGCGCATTGAACCTGACCATATTGGCCTCGCCCAAGATGCGACTTCACTAAGGGAAATGTTCAAACGCTCAACCAATGCTTCTCTAAGAACCCGGATTTGCGGTCCGCTGGCTCGCGCGTCAGATGTGTAACTCTCCACAACAGTGCTGTACGTACCCATAGATATCGGGTTTAAAGTCTTAAAAACAGCTTGTAGACATGGCTGAAAAGATAAATGGGTCGATAGTTCTTCAATAGAGAACAGGGTGACCACACTTCTACACCACGTCTCCGGAGTTCTCCCTTCGAACAGGACAGCGTTAAAAAGCTTTTGGAGCTCCCTCAATATCCGTTTACCTCCATGTGGCTCTGAGAGTCATTTTCGGGATCAGGACGAGATGCATGCGATGCTTATAAACGGCCATAGAAGTCTTCAACTTCGGAAAGGACTGACGGCTTCGAAGTGACGACTTTTCCTCTTGCTGTGGTCAATTTCGTAATGTGGCTTCTTACAAGAGATTGTACGAACATTTTTGATCTCCGATTCTGCTCAATCGCTCTTTCTATTGAAATAGTATTGTGACATCGGAGGTCGTGCCGCGCGTGCTTACTAATCTCCTAGTTTAGAGCTCGCCTTGCGGTCGAAGTGACGGGTGGATTTTCACGTCGCTCTTTCAACAGCCGAAAAGTCTCCTCAGAAAGCAGCCCTTACACTCATTTCACAAAATCTCGTACCCTCTTCCCTGAGGAGCCAAGTCACAATATCGAGGTTCTTGTTCACATCTGCTGTGGTTTCACAGCAATGAATCGGTTCTCCAAACTTAGCTGGAAAGCTTCGGTTCCCATTATAGTTTGGAGCATGGTTGGTTGGAGCCTGGCTTTCATCAGACGGATACGTTCAGCCTTAAGGTTGATACTCAGCCTCTGACTAGTCGGGGGTCGCTACCGGTATTGAACCTGTTGATCATAGAGACGTCTCTGAATATGTGCTTTTTGTTCGATATGATGAAATTGATTTCATTTTTGGTCATAGTATCGGGGCTTTGCTAGGTTCACTTTCACCACGAGTTCATCAAAAATAGCCCTTCTCCGGTATTCGTGGAAGTCCAGAGAAGGTTTGTACGTAGTGAAAATTTAAAAACATAAGTGTTGTATTTTACAGACCGAACAGGGCTATGGGTCCTAAATGCATTTAAGAGCTTATTAAATGTAACGGTACAGGTATGTATAGCACTATAAATTATGTTCCTAAAGTAAGTAGTATGCCCCCTCCCCCGTCGATTTTATGATTTATTTATGTTATTCAAATATAAAACACTAATGATCTATACTCTGATTTCTAATTCACTGCCACCTTGGGTTGCCAGTTTTTGTAAATGTAGACTTCAAAATCATTAAATAAATCATTTTTCAACTCGTATCATCCTTATTTTTATGTCTATTATTTACGTACGTAAAATCGAGCTCCATCTTTCAATTTACGTTAAGTAACATTTTCTCGTAGAGAAATTAAAAAGAACATTGATATCATCGTAGACATAATAAACATTTTCTTGTTTTTCAATAGACAAGAGGGTCGTATATCGCCACCTCGAGGCTTTAACGCAATCGTAGTGGGCGGCGTGAGCATCGCTGTCGAGTCCACCCTCAAGTATCTGGGGCTGGTGCTCGACAGCCGATGGAACTTCCGCGCCCACTTTTTACGCCTTGGGCCGAGGTTGCTGGTCGCCGCTGCGGCCTTGATTAGGTTGATGCCTAACCTCGGAGGCCTGAAAGCCTTCTGCCGACAGTTGTCCGGGGGAATTGTGCGGTCCATGGCCATGTATGGAGTCCCGGTTGACAAAAATACACACATTTCCTTCATCTCATGTTAACTCTTTCCGGGACAATGAACGGCTATAGCCGTCATAACAATAAAATATCTATTGTGTTTTTTTACTGTCCGCCAATGTGTTAGGCATCTAAAGCACTTGTGCCATGGAATTTAGACTACGAAATAAATATTTCTTTTTCTTTTAAATACATACTCATGTATATAAAATATCCAGACACATCCAAAATGTACTTAAAACCTGTCAGCAGTGCGAATCGCACCCACGACCTTACGGAATGGAGGCAGACATGATGACCAATATACCAACGGGCCCTTTATTATTGAATTTATATCTTTGTGTATCGTCACGCACGCAGTCTAAGTATAAACCAATTAATTAATAATTGGTGTTTATACTTGTTCTGTAAGGTTCAAGTACGTTCGGTGCGCAATAATAAAAAGAGCAACTTCAATCCAGTGGCGTGCTCTGACTTTTACGACAAGGTAGGCAGTAATACCCAAGGATTGACACCTATGTATAGGTAACTTGTCTTTACGAAATATAGGTACCTACCTAAGTACTCACCCGCAAAACACGGGACCTTCGTCAGCCTATGTCTTGAGTACAACAAAAAAAGATCTAGCAATAACTCTATTAGTCGGGTAGCCAAAATACTAAGGTAGGCAGTGTCTTTTTGCCTATATGGTGTGCACGCCACTGCTTAAATCTATACCTACTAATCGTACCTACAATTCTTCAAAGTTCCCCTCGACTTATCTGGTCTGCCATCATCAAGCCCTGATTTCCTTATCATGGAAACCACCTTTGAAATATCTACTTTCCATCATAATATAATCATCAAAATCGGATCATAAAAGACGAAGTGTTGGGGTTTAAAAGTCTGTACATTTAGTTTTATATACATTTAAGTATCAACGCCTTCACTTTTGATTCGGCAAAATTTTGTTAGTATATTATTGCTAAACCATTATTTAAGGCTCTCTTCGTACTGGCGTCGATACACATCGACATATTTGTGAGCATAAAATAAACATATTAATTGGAAAACAAAGTTTCCGTCATTTTTACTGCCTGATTTATATACACGAAGTTATCAGTGAACGAACAAAATAAATCATACATACTGTCGAATTGAATAACCTCCTTTTTTGAAGTCGCTTAAAAATGGTTGATAAGACCTGGAATGTCACAATGACACTGGCAATAATGACAGAGAGCGAAACACATGATTGGCAGTTTATGTGGCTGTGATTTAGAAATTAGAGGCTATCGAATATATTTCGCACAATAAGAGTGACCCCAACCAACTCGAGTGATTTGCGGTCACTGTGTTTTGGCGTAAGCAGAATCCTGAGTAAATGCCAACTGCTGACGACGTCGTCTTCACTCTCTCAGTACACGGTACATTTATATCGGACAGTGTAAGAAAAGTTAAAACTAAGTAATACGTAGATATCTGTATCAGAGGAACAAGTAATACTGCATAAAAAATACACTTCGCGCCTTTTAATCCTAATATGCGTCAGGCAGAGACACTGCTAAGCTAATGCCCACGGTTCACCAAACGCATGTAACCAAACGTGTCAGGGGTTGAGCTTAAAGCCGTCGAAGGGTTTAAACACCTTTTGGTATGCGGGTATTATCACGACGTTGACCTGCAATCAAATTATTAAAAAATCTACTCTGTAAAAAAGTGTGAAAATCGAACCAAAAAGTTAGTAAACTAAGTTTTTATTAACTTTTTGGTTCGATTTTCCGGATACGTTGGTTCGTCAATAACTCCCGTAACAATAAACTGTATTTATACAGGGAGTTTCAAAACGATGCAGTGGGAATTAATCAATCACCCTTTATTATAGTATACATAGACCTTAAATGAACATGATTAGAACCCCTCCAGCGTTTGACAAAAAAAATAACAAAACGACTGTTAAATGTATGTCCATAGACGGAATCTACTAATATTCCTACTATTAGCGAAAGTTTCCTTACTTGTCTCTTCATGGGTCGTTACATGTGTAAGGCCCGTGTTTTTTGTAAATAAAGGTCCGGTTTTAAGATCTACTACGAGGTATAATAGAAAGCAGAACACAACCCATAACCCAAACAATGATTTCCTGCTGAAACCACGAACTAATAAATCAAGCTTAGCTGCTCCTCTATAGCATGCACGTCTTCCATGAGTTTTTCCACATTATCACGCTTGTTTCATAATTTTTTTCATTGCAATTTCATATTATTCGTAATTATGGTTATTATTTACTCCTACATATTTGTTTATCTTTGATTTGTCAAAATTGTCGCTGTCATCAAATGACTATAATCTTTGGTCCAAAGGATCATTCACATGAAAGTAGGTAAGTAATTGAGTCGTTGAATCACGTTCGATCGTCGTTAATCTATCAAATCTCAATTCGTTAAAATAGACTGAATATTTACTGAGATTTGGTACGAGCTATAAAATATGCATAAAATTAATGGCTTAATTACAAAACACAAGCGTTTAAAATGCAATTCTTAAAAAATATTATTAAAAAAATGGTAAAAGTTTAAATTTTAAATAGTAAAGCTACTAGAAAATAGGCTCAACAGGTCCACCTTCATCAGCAAGGCATAGGCGTGTTCGTTAAAGCATAGAATCCCTACTCATATGATTAGGGACTCCAAGAATTGTAGCAGCTCGGCGAGTACTCGTTCGTGGATTTATGCGGAAATCCAATACTGCCTCTTCCATATTTGGGTCCCGATTGCTTTGTCGTCCTTCAGGCCTATTTCCTCTAAATGAACCGGTACTATGAAGTCGCATAACCATTTTCCGGAAACAGTCCCTAGAAGTCAACCTACGTTGTTCCGCCTCTGGTTTCCCATCAATAAATCGCTCACGATAAAGCACACGTGCTTGCTCAAGGCTTCCATCAGCTGCCCGCGCACATAACATAATATCGTAATATTCGCTATTGCTGTAGAAAACCACTTCCAATAATTAGGTACTCTAAGTAAGTCCAGTTAAGAGAATGAAAAATTTCAGTATTATTATTCTTCCGCGAATTCAAAAGTCATATTGATGCTGTTCGTCATACTGATCTCTACCTACATGCTACTGGTTAATCTTTAGTCTATTCGCGACAAAGTGCTAATAGCATCTTGAAATAGTAAACCTATTGCTATCTCTTTGTACCACGACAAACTTTTACGCCGAGGAGAATGAAATGAAGCAAGTTGATCAGAAATATCTATGCTTTTTTGGCATCATTATAATCGATATTTGCACCGGGTTTTATGACGTTCGCCCCTTTTGGTAGTAACGCTAGACATACCGTCTCCATGGCATGTTGTAATCATTAGTACACCTTGCTTATCACGCCATTTTAGTACAGTATAGATATTGTCCCGAACATTGACTCATCAACGACAGTTATATCGGATAGCAAGTAGATGCGCACGTCTGCAGAGAATGGCCCGTACGCCGAGAGGCAGGTAGGGCTTGGGTGGTGGTGGGATTATCCCTGTAAAAAAAAATGTTATGTCGGATGGCATGAAAAGACTACGAAAATTGTCAACCATTTAACAGTGGATCACAGTGGTTCTTTACTTTCCAATAACACCTATTTGGATTTCTGTAAAGTGCCATCATTGGAATGGAATTAAATCTACTGTACGACATATTTATTCGGTGCATAAAAGTATTATAATACAGCACATTCAGTTTCCAGTAGTACTCAATGGAAGGATTGAGACCTATGTAAATTATTACCCCAAAAATGTATCCGTTCCTCTTTAATGACATCTTTCCATCGCGTCATTCGACTAAATTCTGCGGTACACAATTGTTTCAACAACATAGCGTAATTATTGGTATGGATTACCGTTTCATCAATCAATATCATAGGGTACAAAATATTCATATTTTGTTTTCCGGGTTTCTGCTCGTATATGACTCATTGAACGTGGAGTAGAAAACTTATGAAAAGAATTTCATGAGTCAAAAAAAAAACTAAAGTGAGAAAGAGCTAAAAAACTTACGAAAGAGTAGTTTATGAATTCAAAATATAGAAATATTGTTTTTTAAAAATAAAGTTTTTAAAAGTTATTCTGTTTAAATAAAAAAAAACAATGGACGTGGGGCTTTATTAATATAAGTTGTATGGGGACAGGGAAGTTGTCAGCGATTGAAGAATTTTCTATCAATAAAATGGTCGATAAATGTCGTTTTTTTATTTTTTTTATTAACCCCGGGGTGGTTCTAATCTTGTTCATTAGGTTCTATGTACACTATAATAAAGAACCGGTATATTTTATGTCGATATACGTAAATACAGAGTCGCAAAAACAAATTTTCTACTTGCCGGTAAACGGGACTGTGAGCCCGACTGGTCTAATTGCACAGGCAAAGAGCTAACAAGTCAACAACGGCCTGCACTCAAAGCCATCACGACAACTAGATGCATGTACACAGGCTCGAAGTAACGACCGGTGTGGGATAGTGGTAAGATAATCGGCCTCTAGGAAGACCGTCCGAATTCCGACATATATACTTTATTAAATACATTTTTTTTTCTTTTATTTTTTTTTCTTTCTTTCTCTTTCTTAAACACACAGACACGAGAGTATTAGAGAAAGACAATATACTCCGTCATACAGGTTTCTTACAGGGCATTACTTTAAAATAATTGTTTCATGAAAATATTTTCTACTTCAAGATTCTTGGCCGATTTCTAGTTATGTGATACCTACCGATTTCTAGTTATGATTTATATGGGTGATGTAATGGGCCGGGTGAGTAGAGGTCGCCCCAGAAAGACATACATTGACCAGATTGGTGATGTCCTGGCGGAAGGTGGCGTGAAAAGTACACGAAACCGGAGGTCATGTATGAAAAGATGTATGAATGTAGATGAAGCGAAAGGGGTATGTCAGGACCGTGACAAATGGAGATCTGTTGTCTCTGCCTACCACTCTGGGAGACAGGCATGAAGTGTATGTATGTATGATACTTACCTAGTATCACATAACTAGAAATAATAAAAACTTTTTGTTTGAACTCTAATAGGTGATACGGGTACCTATGACTTATGAGGAAATACAATGCACGCGAGAGATTCTTAAGAATTAATTGGAATAATTTCTATTGGCAGAAAAATGTTGGGTCTTCTATTGATCTCAAATTTTATAAACCTAAAGGCAATTAATTACAACCGTTTGATCGGTTTTGATGGTGCTTCTGAAATAATAATTAAAGGCAATATTAAAATTTCATAACGACGGAAATCTTAATGGTTCGTTGCTCGGGGTCTTTTTACACTCTGCATAAGCGTGCCAGAGTGCTAACAAACTTCATAAATCATCGATAATTGTTTCTATTTGTGCACACACCAGGTCGTCACTACAGCATTTTGTAGGTGAACATCTAGCTCACTACACATAAATAATAATAAATAAATATTTTACAACAACACACACATTGCCTTCATCCCATGTTAAGTAGCTAAAGCACTTGTGTTATGGAAATCAGACAACGAGATATATTTACTTAAATACTTTTTTTCTTTTCTTTTAAATACATACTTATATAAATAAATAAAACACCCAGACACATCCGACAAGTACTTAAAAGCTCATCACCAAAATACCTGCCAGCGGTGGGAATCGAACCCACGACCCTACGGAGCAGAGGCAGACATGCTGACCACTACACCAACGGGCCCGCCAACACAATCGATTAATCAGTATTTAAACATTATCTTACGCAATTGTATCATAAATAATGTGTGATGTTGGCAATTTTACTCCTAATAAAGCTTTCCACGTTTTGTTTTGGTCGCGTTTTATCAAACGGTCGAGTGTCAAATCTCCGCCCGGCTATTCTTTGAGGAATATGAAAATAGCTGCCGTGCCACGGATAAAATCTGAACATTTTCCCGCCACCGCACCGCGTCGGGCGCCATCTTGTCGTGCCATCACGCGGCAATGAGCGCATTGTTGTGCGTACATCCGACACTGAGCTGGGCTAGTAATGTTTTACGTCATTCAAATGCATTCTTACGTAATATCTTCTTGAAATATTTAACCTTTTACACCTTGCAAATATATTTTTATAACAGATAATTATTTTTACTGAGACTAGTATGAAAATTACTACATTTTACTACATTTATTGCACAGTCGGGCATGAATTTGTAAAAGTGTTGAAACTCATATGAAGGTCATAAGAATATTAAGGTATTTTTTTACATGTTTCAATATAAATCTATATAAATAAAAATGAATCGCTGTTCGTTAGTCTGGCTAAAACTCGAGAACGGCTGGACCGATTGAGCTGATTTTGGTCTTGAATCACACGTGGAAGTCCAGATAGGTTTAAAAGGTGTATTTCTTCCTATACACGGGGTACTAAAGCGACTTCCTATGGCAAAACAAATGTTTGCCGGGACAGCTAGTAAATAATAAATATTTTACAACAACACACAATATAACAACTGTTATTTACTTATTGGAAATTTAGTGACACCAAGTCAGCGACAAACGTTGCATAACGCTGTTTTATAAGGACTACAGTGAGATTAGAGTACCTATACCAGTAATACCTATGTTTTTATACCTATTATTATCGGGATAGCGGACTTGGTCCCTTGGTTTAGTGGGTTCAAGATAGTTGATCAGCGATTAAACCGTTTGTATAAGTTTCGTTTCTGGGCGTTGACACCGGACAATAGTAAACTAAATTAATCTTAGCAGCAGCATTTCCGTGAGGGAATTAAAAACAACCTACATACCGTCATATAATCGTAATCATAAGAAAAACATTCAAAAGCTATTCATTCATAGATAATGGGTACTTTTGAAATTAAAAAAGATCTAATCGAGATGTCGCAATTTTCGTCCCAATTAATGTCATTTTAAATAATAAAAATTTCGCAGAACATCCAGTCAGGCGGGTAAATAAAACAAATTGTAGAAAGATGTGGATCCAGCCAAACTTCCTGAATTTTGAATACCTTGTAGAATTAAGTGAGCTCGTGATCGTCTATGAGTGCAATTATTACTTCAGTGTTCGTTTTCGAGGTTATTTGTTTGCGTTACATAATATTACTATTTGTAGTTCTGCTAGAGAGTATGCTCCGTAGCACAGCAACAATCAATAACTATTATATTATTAATCAAGGATTTACACTAAGGTTTATACAAGATCATATTGAAAACGCTGTCATATTGAGCGTCTGTGGTCCAGTTGGTCGGATACTTGACTTGTAACCGGGAGGTCCCGGGTTCGATTCCGGCTACTGGACGTGTACCAATGGGACTCTTTTTCAGAGCCTATGTACGCAACACAACGCTCGTACGGTGAAGGACAACATCGTGATGAAACCCGCACACCACAAGGTGTGTGAACCCTATAACGGCGATGGGCTCACCCCCTGTCACAAAGTACTTAAATACGCTTGGTGAACCGTGGGTACTTGCTTTAGCAAGTGCTTCTGCCTGCCCCTCTTTGGGATTAAAGGCGTGAAGTGTATTTATTTTATTTTTTTATTGAAAACGTTGGCGAAACTCGAGAAAATCACTAAGCCCCATGATACCACACAGTACTTGGGACAAGCGTAGAAAAAACTTACCTCTACAAGCTTACAGATAAGCTACTTTTGTTTCTTGTCTCGAATGCCACTTTACATAGCTGCTGGAAGGTTGTGGTTTCAAGCAGTGGGGGTGTGTTTGGATCTTTTTACAGAATTCAAATGAGTGCTTTTAAAAAAATATA
>SJJU01027221.1:0-14288 GCA_012932125.1 Conopomorpha cramerella | reverse complement strand
TTGCAATCAAGAATATATTTTAGAAAAACTGAATTAATTCATAATTTATTCAAAATGTGGTGATAAGTCATTGATACAGGCATGGGGAATTAGGTAGGAGACCAATCCAGAAGATTAGATTTCATTTAAATAAATTAGATTTTTTTTAGAGCTAAAAATGTTCTTGATCCCTAGACACTTTTGATGTGTGAAGTTCGTAAAGGCAAATTTTCAGCTTGGAGTTTAAGTAATTTTAGTGTCACTATATCATAATTGTCAAAGAGCATTCAAAGTTCAGGTCAAAAATAACTTGCAATCCTAAACTGAGTCGTTTAGAATAAAACTAGACAACGATATGATAAACATGCAAACTTGGCCGTCGTGGCTTGCCTTACAGAGAGGTCCAAGACACAATCATTTGAGTCGCTCTAGTTTATAATGATTTAGCAGGCTTTAAGAGATATCTATGCGGTGATAAATACCAGTTCATATCACAGGAAGCTGTGACATCACGCTGAGCCGGAAGTTCGTTTCCGTGAACAAATGCAGCATGCATTTTGGTGGCATTATTTATTGTGTACTTGTTTATATTAAAGATACTAGCTGTCCCAGCAAACATTAGTTTCGCCATAATAAGATATATAAATAAATAATATTAATATAAATAAATATTTTACAACAACATACACATTGCCTTCATCCCATGTTAAGTAGCTAAAGCACTTGTGTTATGGAAATCAGACAACGAAATATACTTAATTAAATACTTTTTTTTTTCTTCACCTTTCTCATCACCTAAATACCTGCCAGCGGTGGGAATCGAAACCACGGCCCTATAGAGAAGAGGCAGACATGCTGACCACTACACCAACGGGCCCGTCATCAAAGATGCCTTTGCGCCCCGTATATCGGGAGAAATACAACTGGTAGATGCATAAAAAGTAGATAGTAGCCGATTCTCAGACATACTGAATACGCATATCATAAAATTTGGTAAAAATCGGTAAAGCCGTTTCGGAGGAGTACGGTAACTTACATTCTGACATGAATTTTTTATCTATTAGATGTCCATATCTATAAATAATTATTGCATCATTGAAGACAAGCATTCAGCTTACCTTCGTTGTTTGCCCGACGTTTCGACACAGTTACATGTGTCGTGGTCGCGAGCTGACTGGAGCACGGCGGCGGCGTCGTTCAATGGTTGGCTGCGAATCCGGAACTACCCTCAAAAAGTCACTGTTTCGACACGTTACACTAACGACATCAGCTGTGATCTGTTTTCCGCGGGAGGTTTAATTTTGTTTAGCACTGGTTTCCACGTTGATGACAATTTATACCCGTCCTCTCGGTTGAAATTGGGGTATTTATCTATCTCTATCGCTTCACGCACAATTCTGGGATAATATCGGCGTTCTGTTGATAGGATTTTCGGGTCGTGAAGTTCTATCCAGTGGTTTGGCCCGCTCTCAAGGAGATGTTCAGCTATCGCGGATTTATAGATCTGTCTATTCTTTACAGCTGCAATGTGCTCCTTGGTCCTCTCCGCTATACTGCGTTTTGTCTGGCCAATATAGGAACTACCACAGCTGCAGTCAACCTTGTACACTCCAGGCGTGCTAAATGGAATGGTATCCTTTGGAGTGCGCATATGTTTTGCTACTTTGGCCAACGGTGTATATACAGTCTTGATGGAGTATTTCTGTAGTACTGTTCCAATTTTATCCGTAATCCCTTTCACATAAGGCATAAATGCTGGTTGCCGACTCGCTTCCAAAGGTTTTTGCTTCTTGGCACGCCTGGGTCTTCTCACCTTGGTGTATCCATTGCGTTTCAGTACCTCCTGAACATGATGTAGTTCACTCTGTAAGTATTCAGGGTCGCATAGGTCATGGGCTCTGTTTGTAAGCGAAGTTACAACAGACTCCAGGTGTCGTGGATGGCGGTGAGAAGAAGCATGAAGATACCTGTCCGTGTGAGTGGGTTTTCTATAGACTGTGGGTGCAAGAGTACCATCCTGTTTAACAATAATCTTTAGATCAAGGAAAGCCAGAGTCCTGTTCTCTTCTATCTCATATGTAAAGGCCATCTTTGGATGTATCGAATTTAAATGTTTAAGATACAGATCCACCGCTTGCCTGTCTCCCTTGAAAATGCAGAAGACATCGTCCACATACCTCTTCCATAACCTGACGTGACTGGAATCGCGACTTAAGGCTGTCTCTTCGAAATATTCCATCCAGATATTGGCTAACACCGGCGCCACAGGGCTGCCCATAGCCACACCATCGATCTGGAGGTAATACTGGCCCCGGTAGAGGAAGAAACTGCCGTCTAGGCAATTTTCAAGCAGAGAAATGAGGTCTGTAGGTAAGTTATTCGACTCTAACTTGCTCCTCACCACTTCAAGACAGTCTTTTATGGGAACGTTAGTAAATAATGACTCGACATCAAAACTTACCAAAATCTCGTCTTGTTCCAGCTTCAAACTGTCCAGAATTTTAACAAAATGGCGAGAGTCCTTTACAAAAGATGACGTATTGCCCACTAATGGCTGTAGTACCGATGCAACGTGCTTTGCCAAGTAGTAAGTCGGGGAGTCAATTTGACTCACAATCGGGCGAAGAGGCACGTTTACTTTGTGTGCCTTTGGTAGGCCATAGAGTTTCGGTGGTTGTACTGTTCTCGGCTTGTACAGGTATTCGTATTCATCTTCAGTAAATAGGTCACATTTTTCCTTGATAAGCCCTCTAATTCGACGCGTTAGTCTGACAGTCGGGTTGTACTTGACTGGCTTATATATACTGGCATCAGATAGCATTTCCCTAAGTTTACTGTCGTATTCGTTACTATTCATAATAACTGTCGAGTTTCCTTTGTCCGCCATTATTAACATTTAATATCATGTCAGTGCGCGTTTCCTTAAAAAAATGATGCATCATTGAAGTTAATGAACCCATATCGCGGTCAATTATTAGATAAGGTGGTCGATTAAAATTGTTAAGTTAGAGACTGTCAGAAAGCTTTGAAGTTTAGTAAACTTGTAGTATTGACATTATACTTTTTAACCCATCTACCATAAAGTTAGAAAAACGTTAGTGCACTGTTAGTAAAGGTCTCATGTAATGTATGATGTTGCATTTTACCTCAACTCTACAGTGTGACGCACATAGGTACAAAATGTATAGTTAGCATTTTGTTATTATATATATAGTAGCGTTACTTAGTAAGCTCGCTCTGATTATACAATAAACAACGTAAACCATCATGCTGTTTGAATCCTGAACCACCTATCGACCTGGGGGGTCTCGGCCTATGTAAGACTCATAAACTGGTCATAAATTTGTAGAAAACAATGGCCACCCAACCACGAACGTCGATATTTATCTGTTCTAATTATATTAATAAATAAGTATTCATTTATTTAAACCAAAACAAAAATAAAAAAATATAACAAAAAAAAACAAATATAAATTACAAACAGTATCCACCACTTGTTTCGTCAAAATTCTTATGTATCTAAACAGACAAGGCATTCACAGCATGTTACGTCATTAATAATGTTAGTAAGTATTTATAGTTTATCAGTAACCTATTATAAACAACAATAAAAACTCGTAGAACTTAAACAAAAATTGGAGATACGAATTGTATGGTTTTATAACTATGTATGGTTTTGTATTTTTTATAAATTACCGGCTATACACACATCAAAAGTGTCTAGGGATCAAGAACATTTTTAGCTCTAAAAAATCTAATTTATTTAAATCAAATCTTATCTTCTGGATTGGTCTCCTACCTAATTTCCCATGCCTGTATCAATGACTTATTACCACATTTTGAATAAATTATGAATGAATTCAGTTTTTGTAAAATATATTCTTGATTGCAATCTTCTAAAATGTACTTGATCTCTAGACACTTTTGATGTGTGTGTTTTCAATATCTACATTGTTAACAGCTTAAGCTAGCATATGCATGCATGCTAGCAGAGAAACGCTTTTGGGGGAGACCCTCGTCCACCAAGGGTGTATATGGAACAATAAGATTGTTCAAATTTTAGTTTCTGATTGTATATAGCCGGAAGACAGCAATATACTTGTTTGACAAGTATGACAGTAATGACAGTTCTCATCCCGAAAATCTGTCAGAAAAACCGTTTATCTACCCATCATTTTTCTATTAATTGTGAGTAGATGCAAGTTTAATTAGTATGTAATAAAATTGATTGAATGTGTTTACTTGTAAACTACTTACGTATTAAGAACTTTATAAGTGAACTGTATGGAACGAGCAGGCTCCCCTAACACAGTTTTATACCTCTAACTTAACCGGGGAGTCTAAACACTTTGTAAAAACACTATGACGAATAAAGATATTTTGTATTTTGTAAGTGTTGAAAAATATGTCATACTAATATGAAGGGATTAAAGTGTAAACTAAATGATAATATTGCTGTTCATAAGGTTTCTGAAGCCCTATACAAGTTAATAAGAGCTGATATACCTTATAGATGTCACTCCCTGACAAACAGTCAATTATGACGGTGATTTAATCTTGTAAGACGAAATGTCCTCATATGAGGCATTCAGCCCTCATCTATTTTGACACGACAACGTTTAATAACCCGATACTACGGGCTGTATGCACGAAAAAGATGACGTCATTGTCCCGTTCCGCAAGCGGAGTACAGTCGAAGTCTTCAAGTCGAGCGGGTGAAAATAGGTACATTTCTGGAAATGGTAAGCAGACGTGTGCTCCATCGTCAGACCCAGCAATTGCTGCACTATGCTTTAGGGTACGCATCAGACAGGATGGTGATCAAACGCTTGTTCATAGTGATAAAAAAAAATATTTTTTTTCAAACTACATAAACCGACAACCATTTTTTTCTTCGTTTCCCCGCATTGTCGCCATAGTAAAAGTTGTTCGTATTGACGAGCCCAACAACGTTTCTGAGACCATTGCTCGGAGTCCTTCTACACGCAGAATAGTTTTATGAATGTTTGGTTATTTAACGTGTCCCAATTTACCTGTATGTTTGCTTGGTGGACACTTAATTTGTATAAAAACGTTAAATAATTATATCCAGTCGGCCAAAAATCTCAACCAACCTAACATTGAAACCTACATATGCACAAATAAATATTTCAAATACATATTTTTGAAACATTTTAGTATTTTAAATATAAATTATTCTTTTAAATATTTTAAAATAAATATTTTTTAAATATTTTAAATAAATATTTTTTAAATATTTTATAATAAATATTTTTTAAAATTTAAATAAATATTTTTTAAATATTTTAAATAAATATTTTTAAATATTTTTAAATGAATAATTTTAAATATTTTAAATAAGGTAAATAATTTTTAAATTATTTTAATATAAATAATATTTTTAAATATTGAACTTGATAATATTAATCTATTCTTTAGATATTTTAACATTTTAAATAAATATTTTACAACAGCACCCACATTTCCTTCATCCCATGTCAAGTAACTAAAGCACTTGCGTTATGTAATTCAAACAACGGAATATACTTACTTAAATACGTATATTTTTTTAACCCGGAATAGAGCCAGACATGCTGACCACTACACCAACGGGCCGGTCATTAGACATTAAGGTTCATTTTTCACTTGTTACGATATAACAACTCAACCTTATTGATGTTTTAGTGACACAGGAAGTGTCGTCAAAACTAACAAACAAAGGTATAATTGAACTGTCGTGCATACTCAACAATAGAAGCTTCATCGTTAACACTTCGTTGGACGGGATGTGTCACAAAAAGGGTCAAACGCGCTTGATGACAATAATGCCTATTTTTAACCGTTTTGGAGTTACAAGGCGTTTTATTTATGAACAACTGACAGAAACACATTAACAATAGGTAGAGAAATAAATACACTTCACTCCTTTTAATCCCAAAGCGGGGTAGGCAGAGGCACTTGCTTTAATAAGCAAATGCCTACGGTTCACCAAGCGTATTTAACCCAGCGTGACAGGGGGTGAGCCCATCGCCGTTATAGGGTTCACACCTTGTGGTGTGCGGGTTTCATCACGATGTTGTCCTTCACCGTATGATCGTTGCGTTGCGTACATAGGCTCTGAAAAAGAGTCCTATTGGTACACGTCCAGTAGCCGGAGTCGAACCCGCGACCTCCCGATTGCAAGTCAAGTATCCGACCAACTGGACCACAGACGCAATCGAATTAGTATAATCAAACAATCAATTAATCAGCCTATATTCGTCCACTGCTATACATAGGCTACTCCAAGGATAAGTTTTCTAAAAAAAAACATTTTTCAAAGATTCGTGAAAGACGAAAGATATGCAACTACTTTAGTATAATAACATGATCGCTTGTATTAGAACTTTTTCTTATTTTTAAAGAAAGAAACTGTGATCTGTTTTCGGCATCTCGCATCCAGCTTCTGGCAGCCATCTTGTGCATATCATCAGTCCACCTTGGATTAGGGCGTTCTCTAGAACTCGTTTACCCCAACGGTCGTCGGTTCTACGGCAAACATGGCCGTCTTATTATACGCTAGTATAATTCTCCGATCTATTTTTCTATTTTTTTCTTTCATAGGAACTTTCTCCTGACATAAGCACAAAAAAAAAGAATTAGAGATATTGGTCCAGTCGTTGTCGAGTTTTGAGCTTAGCGACATATTTAGCGATTCATTATACAGACTAGTTGTTCCGCGTTGGGTTTTATATGTTTTATTTCGTTTAGGTTATTGCTCATTGTGTTATTCCTATGTTGTGGCGTATACTAAGAATTAATTAAAATATGATCAGTAGGTAATGCGTGAAACAGTAACAATCATCCATCTTTCAAATCAAACTTTCGCGTTTATGATAATTTATCCACTCAAGTTTTTTCTTTTTTCGAGGTAATTTCAGGAAAAATAGAGCCTGTGTTATGCAGGGATAATGTAGCATTCTTCTCATGAAATCATCATCATCATCATCAGCCCATACTTGTCCACTGCTGGACATAGGCCTCTCCAATTGCACGCCACTGTGATCTGTTTTCGGCTTCTCGCATCCAGCTTCTGCCAGCCATCTTGTGTAGATCATCATGAAAGAATTATCTAAATCCTTCTAGATTTTGAGTTAATGTGCATCCAAAAATACAAAATGGGGAATGAAAGAGGAAAAGAACTGTCATTACTGTCATACTTTTCAAACAAATTTTGACAGTAATTACAGTTCTAAGCCCGAAAATCTGTCAGAAAAACGTCAAAGAAAATTCCTCATTAGTTCATTCTAAGGTTTCATTTAAAAAAAAAACTTTATAGTTAAGTCAAGATATTATTAGCTGTTCAATACATTCCTATACATTTCCCATGACTAAATGATGGATTGAAAGGATGACACGATTCCTAAGTCGTAAGTTAGTTCGTTGTGTGAATCAATTCGGTGACCTAGTTTTAGAGTTGCGCTGCACAAAAAGGATTCAGGGATGTCGCGAGGAGACGTCTTGTGATAAACATCTTAAATTACCTGTCATCTGAAGCTTAAGCTATCAAGAGCTTAACTCGTTTTGCTGGTTAATCACGTTAGATTAAAAAAAAACAAATTTATCTCCGAATTCAAATATCCCTATTTCGCTGGAACATAATGAAGAATGTTCATCTCTCTAATTAAAATCTATAGCTAAATAACACTTTTATGTATAACTATTTTTTTTTGGGTTGTGTGGCTCTGCAGGGCCCTGTTGTGCCCAGTATCACAGCGACCATTGCTGATCTATTGTGATCGCCACCTGGTTAATTCTTTAGAGTTCAGTATCAATTTTGAGCGCCTTTACAAAAGTAAGTACTTTTTTGACACTGAGATTCACCACCTCATCTGATGAAAATATATGTTTTCCCAGATGTGTGGATCGTTTGTGCATGTATAACTATAATTAATACCTCAACACTCAGACTATTGACGGTCGATTGAAATTTAGAAAATGTAGTATATGTCAAAAAATCTGTGTGGAGAAAAACGCAGCGAAAGTATGCAAAATAAATGACTGTTGAAAAGAATATTGTACTCACTCAGTTTCGTTGTTTTCAAAGACAATATGGCCCTGGTCTGACTCGTACTGCGCCCCACACTTGGCGGTGCCGTCCTCGGTCCAGTAGGGCACCCTCACCTTGCCCCGAGCGCCAGCCGTGCGCACCACCTTCAGCTCGTACGTGCCCACCGACTCCGTCAACTCAAAGTCACGCTGGGGAAACGAAAACACACCGGAATGGTCGTCGTCCAGGATCACCACTGTGGCCGTAGATGGTGACGTAATACTGGCACCCTTGGGAGACGATAGACGGACGAAGAAATGCTCGTCTTCTTCAAATACATCATCATCGATCACTTGGACCTGGAACGCCTTCTCCGTCTCACCAGGTGCGAACACTAAGTTGCCCTGAGCGGTGACGTAGTCTGAACCAGCTTCGGCCGAGCCGTCCTCTGTGGTGTACTGCACGGAGACCTCGCCGGTGAGGTCGCCGCTCCGCACCACGCGCACCTCGAACGAGCCACAGTTCTCCATGACGGTGTAATGGTCTGGGTCGAAGCGTATGATCGGTCCTCGTGGCTCGCTCGACAGGTTGGCTGAATCCCGACGCTGCAGTTCGGCCTTCACTTCGCTAAGGTCGCTCTGAGCTCGCTCCGATATTTTCCGCGAAAAATCACCACCACCAGTCATTTTCCTCGTAGCCGCCACTCTGTAGAACGCTCTGGATTTGGGCCCACGAGACATAAGCGTCTCCAGCGCCATGCGCTCCACCGTCTCCAGGTCCTCTTCTGGGTTCTGACGGCGCAACTCTCGTAAAACAGTCACGTATTCCTTACGCGACTTGTCCATCTCTCGCCCGTCTTCATCATCCGATATGATCTCTTCCCCGCCGGGTTTCAAAGCAAGTTCCACTGAACCATCGCCTTCCGTTTCCACGATAACCCCGCGCTCGTTTACACGGTAACCCTTTTTCAAATACTTGTACACTAACAAGCGACGGTCAGCTATGTACGCGGTGGTCACTGTCGCGGGGAAGAATAGGAAGGTGACAGTGCCCTCCCAGACCTCCACTTCACTCGGCGAGATCACGGCCAGGATGAGGTAGAGCCACACGTAAGCGAACACTGACCACAGAGCCGTTACCAGGAACACACGTAAGTGCTTGATCTTCCGCACCTCGCCATCCGGGATAACTGCCACGCAGATAGCTATGATAACGAATAAATTGTACGCGGCAGACCCCACGATGGTCCCCGGCCCCAAATCACCCGCTTCGAAATTTTTCCCCGCGATCTCAATAACCGACAATAGAATTTCGGGTGCACTGGACCCGAGCGCCATTAGAGTCAAGTTGGCCACAGTCTCGTTCCACACGCGAACCACAACAATCTGATCACTGCCGTTACGTCGCACACGCACCTCCTTCTCGCGGGAGGTGATGACTTCGATCGCGGCCATGAACCGATCGGAAACGATAGACACGCCGATAAAGAGATACATAAGACCCAAGAAGTACACGATCCCCCTGATCGTGATGTCCAGCGTGGGCACATCCTCGAGAGGGCGCCAGGCTGGGATCATGAGGCCGTCCGAGCAGGCGAGCACGCGCGTGGAGGTGTTGCGCGGCGCGGAGCGCGCGGGGGGGGGCTCGGCGCGCGCCACCACGCAGCAGGCCGCGAGCGCGGCGAGCGCGGGCCGCATGCCACGTTACCTGGCTCGGGCCATGTCACGCGACCGCCGCGAGAGACCGCCGGCGCCCGACTGCTGTCTCGAGCGCGCCGCCCCTCCGCCCCGCCGCCCCGCGGCCCCGCCGCCAGCCGCCCGCCCGCCCAGCCGCCACACATACCACGGAGCCTTATAAAAGCCGCATAGGACGCGTGAACTCGCCCCCAGTTGACGCGGGATTACCTGATGGGTTTTATTGTCCTTGTGGGCACGTTACGTCGGACGAAACTTTTCTCGACCCAAATGGATCTGAGAAGTTTGTGATCGTTTGCTGAAATACTTACATAAGAATTGTTTCAGTTTGACTTTCGATAGGCCGTTTATTAATAGACTGGAAATAATAGAGAGTTATTTGTTTTCGGGGATGATTGGCGAATTTTGTAGAAGGCCGTTCGATCGTGTAACAGGAGGTATTGTTGTTGGTTGCCCTTGGCCGCGGCGGCGTCCTAATTAACGTACAGTGTGCAGAGCGGGGCAGCACGCGCGGCGGAGGCGTCTGTATAGTCTCATTATCGTGATTAAGCTGTCGACTCCAGCTGAGGCGGCTGAGCTGAACTTAATACACATTCTGTCAGGAATACCCGACATTGCCGCCCCACTGGGTGATGTAATATTTCTTCTCCATGACGAAATTACCTACATAGCGACAAATGGAGGGCTGTAGTCCGTGCTTACCCCTGTAAGAGATAATATATCATGTACGTAAAATTGTCAGACTAATTTAAAAAGCTAATCTATAAAAGGCTTCAGATAGGAATGCGTAATATTAATTTTCCTTGTAGATAATCTAATGGATTTTAATATGAATTTTCCTTCCTCGTGATATTTTTTTCTCGCAATCCTGTGTCAAAGGGACCGGATATAAAATGCTGATAAATAATTACCGCCATGAGAAGAGGGCTTCAAATGAACGAGACTTTTTTTAACTTTTTTGTCTCGTTAATATTTATTGCCAGCAGATTGGAATAATTGTTTTGTAATAGGAAACAAATGAAGCAATTCAATTAATGCTTATTGTGATGAAAATATTGTTTAATAATCAATAAAACAAAGTCACCTGCCGCTGTCTGTGCCTATGTATGCTTAGATCTTTAAAAGTACGCAACGGTTTTTGATGCGGTTTTATTTAGCAGATAGAGTCATTCTTGAGGAAGATTGGTAATATAATATGTATCATTAAATTTTGATAGTATAAAACAAAGTCGCCTCCCGCTGTCTGTCTCTATGTATGCTTAGCTCTTTTAAACTACGCAACGGATTTTGATGCGCTTTTCTTAAGTAGATAATCATTCTTGAGAAAGGTTTATAATATAAACCTGTATTATACATCTTATGTACATCTTATTTATAATACATGTATGTAATAGCAAAGTCCTAAATTATAATTTTGCTTACCATCATTGCGAATTGGGTACATAACCTGTCATGTAATTCATGTTTTATTAATAAACTAGTGGACTCGACAGACGTTATCCTGTCTTAACTATTAATATGAATGTAAAAGGGTGGCACGTGCCCAGCAGTGGATGACATTTTTTTCTTTCATAAGAACCTTCTGCTGTCATTAATAAGCACAACAAAGAATGAATTAGCGAAATCGGCCCACCCGTTCCGGAGTTATGCCGTGATAACGAAAAATGGCTTTGATTTTTTTAGATAAGATAAATAAAGAAATAATAAATAAACTATTACGACGATACGGACGTAAGATACTTTTTATCCCGATCCTGTGGGACGCGTTGCGATATAGAGGGTGTATGGTATATGTCACACTCACAAAACTTCCCATTGAAAGATCCAAACTAGCACAATCTTACTAATAAACTCGGTTAAACCAAAGTTATAACAGTTCTATTGAAACTGGTTATTCCGAATTTGTGGTACAACTGACAAGTACAGTTGAGCTTTGTGTAACTGGGAAATAGTTCATCATTATCATCATCAACCCATATTTGTCCACTGCTGGACATCACGCCACTGTGATCTGTTTTCGGCTTTTCGCATCCAGCTTCTGCCAGCCATCTTGCGCATATCATCAGTTCATCTTGCCTGAGGGCGTCCTACACTCCGTTTGCGAAGACGCGGTCTCTACTCGAGAATTCGTTTCCCCTCGACGGGAATAGTTTTACTGTGTTTATAAGTAAGACCCCTTGTGATTTTCACAAAGTGTCTCGACCTTTTTTTTTTCACGTAGCGCTAGGCAATTCCCCCAATGCATCACGTAATATGCGGCCCCGGGGACAGACACTTATTTCCCTTACAATTTGTCCAACTAAGCCCAACTTAATACATCGACTGGAAGGGACGTCACGTTTCCAAAGGTCTTGATAGTAATGCCACGAGCTTTCCACGTTTATTACTTTTTTATTGCATGCATACATACACTGATGGGTCGAAAGGACCGCAACGACCCACAAACACTTAATTATTTATAAACACGCATCAAAAGTGTCTAGGGATCAAGTACATTTCAAAAGATTGCAATCAAGAATATATTTTACAAAAACTGAATTCATTCATAATTTGTTCAAAATGTGGTGATATAAGTCATTGATACAGGCATGGAGAATTAGGTAGGAGACCAATCCAGAAGATTAGATTTGATTTAAATAAATTAATTTTTTTCAGAGCTAAAAATGTTATTTTTTTATGAAAAATGTTATTTTCTGGCACCCATAGTACAGTTTACCCTACTTTGGGGTGAGGTGACCGTGTGTAAAAATCTTCCGAGATATTTATTTCTTTAAGTCATTACGCGGGTTTATTGTGTTCCTATAGCACTCCAAAGTTGCAGAGGGCCTTGACAAGATCATGCCACGCGTTCCTGCCCTCAGGAACGCTCCTGGCCTTGCTCCAGCTCACTCCTGCACGCAATTCACTCTCGACGGTTCGGCGCCATGATTCAACGCTTGGTGAACGCCACGCGCGATTAATGACATATTAATAGCCATTATATTAACCGCCGTTTTCATAAAACGATAAAAGTTTGACTAACTAGTTCACGTATATCAACATAGACCAGTCTGTCGGTATTTTGCGTAAAGAACAGCTTATGAGACCTTCACTAACAGTGCACTAGCGATGTTCGAACTTTATAATCACGAATGTCTATCCGTGTATAATTCATCATCATTAGCCACACAATGTCCACTGCTGGACGAGGGCCTCCCTCAATGATTTCCATGATTGATTAGGGGAGAAATGCCAATAATCGCCACTCTAGGTACGCGGGTAGGAGATCGCAGTGGTGTTGTGGTTTAACTCACAGAGAGCACTGCTACCCTTCCTCTAGAGAGTTCCCTCGGTCGTTTCTAACGATCCCCAAGACAGGAAAATTTGGACTGGGGTGGTGACACATGTATTTTATTCAGTGGCGTGCACACCATGTAAGCAAAAAGACACTGCCTACCTTAGTATTTTAGCTACCCGACTTAATAAAAGAGTCGTTGCTAGATCTTTTTTTGTTGTACTCACGACATAGGCTAACAAAGTCCTGTGTTTTGCGGGTGACTATATACAGGGTGGCTCATTCAAATCGGTCAGTATGGGAAAGTCTGAAACTATAAGACATTAAAGTAGTCAAAACAATGCATTTTATTCATTTTCAACATTATGTTTCATAAAGACATTTACAGCTGCTAAGACAAACGATATTTTAAAAGAAAAAGTGAAAAGTGCAAGTTTATTTTTCAAAGCAACCGGGTTCGATTCCCGAGCTAGCGAGTTATTTTTTCAAAGAAAGTATGAATGCAGTTTTTCTTTTTATCAAAATCGGTGGCATGGTTCCTAAGAACAAATCTTCGTATGTCATAATTTCAGACTTTCCCATACTGACCGATTTGAATGAGCTACCCTGTATAGTATACCTATATTTAGTAAAGACAAGTTACCTATACATAAGGTAGGTGTCAATCCTTGAAGATACCAGCCAACCTTGTCGTAAAGGCCATTGCACGCCACTGATTCTATTCACCGTCACCACACGGCTATCAAGCGTAAAGCGACAGTCGCACACCTCAATAGAAATGCGAAACCATGACCAGTTGTCGAGTTAAACATAAAGATAGGAATCAGTGTTGTCGGGGTTCATCGCACTGTGTGTGGGGCTTCTGAAAAATAAATCGATTGCAATCACGGCGCACAGCGGCGGCGGTGTTGGTACGATCCAGCTGCGTGACTGACCACCCGCTAATATACAACTATTAAACATACTGGCCGTCAATGCATGTTTACGTTACAAAAGAAACAATAGAGAATAAAGAAAAAAGAGCGTCTGTGGTCCAGTTGGTCGGATCCTTGACTTGTAACCAGGAGGGGTTCGAGTCCGGCTACTGGACGTGTACCAATGGGACTATTTTTCGGAGCCTATGTACGCAACGCAACGCTCGTACGGTGAAGGACAACATCGTGATGAAACCCGCACACCACAAGGTGTGTGAACCCTAAAAAACGGCAATGGGCTCACGCCCTGTCACGTTGGGTTAAAAACGCTTGGTGAACCGTCGGCATTTGCTTTAGCAAGTGCCTCTGCCTACCCCGCTTTGGGATTAAAAGGCGTG
>SJJU01027208.1:0-17483 GCA_012932125.1 Conopomorpha cramerella | reverse complement strand
AAATACATATTCTATCAAGTTGAGTCGGACAGTGTCCTTGGCATAAATTGTTCGGCAGGTGGCCGTGGGGTATTGTTGTCTAGATCACTGCCCACAGAGACAGAAGTTGACAACTTGGTCAAACGCATTGAAATTATGACCGGCCGGGAAGGGAAACCGGATTGCAAACTAGGTTGACGACGCGACAGGTATGCATATTGTATAGCACGACGGAGACAATATGCCGAAGTGACGGTACCCGGCTCTCTCTCAGTGAAATTTCAGTTCTGTAGACACCAAAATTACGTGTACAGTCGAGGACTGAATAGGCGAACCACTTTCAGAGTTCCGGGACTTTCAATTTCGTTTTATACCATGTACATTTCATAGAGTAGGTATACATAATGTAGGAACATATTTATAACCCGGCAATTTGAAATATACATAAACCTAAGTGTGTGAATGTATCTACCATATCACTTAACACATGTCATAGAATATCTAAATAATTCAAAAAGAGCTCTTGGATTAAAATGAGTAAAAGTTCACACAATAATTTTATTAAATGTATGTTTTCATTATTTTCAGGTGGAGAACGAGTGCGGAGAGATCCCAACGATCATAGTTCAAAATAAAATAGATTTAATGGACCAGTGCGTCGTAGGACCGTGAGTATATCAGCTATATACTATTACCATCTTACTCTTAGTTAGCATTATTCCTAATAGCAAACAATGTAAAAAAGTAATCCGAAATAGAAAAGTTTCAGTGGTAAGTTGCCTTAGGCCAAGCACACGGCGTATTATAAACATTCAGTGGACAAGCGTTTCATGAACGCGATCCTAAGACGCCGTAGACGCTGTTTGTTGCGTTTGCATTGATGATGGCATCTCGTTTGAATCCCGTACACATGCGTAATGCGCGAGACATCTGCGCGTTCAAAATACGCCGTGTGCTAAGGCCCACCTTAGGTGGTGAAACTATCGCTTCCATTCCGAAAACAGCGAAGAACTCAATAAATTGGTTTAGAGTCTAGTAGATTCTAAGTATACCATAATAATATGAGAAGTTTTTAATTTATCTGTTTCTTTTGAACAAAAACTTTAAGTAAAAACATTCACTTCTTCAGGTAATTTATAGCTCATTTAAACCAGAATTGCAATTAGAAATTTGTCACATGTCGTAAAACAAACTCGATTGTTTTACTTGGCCTTACCGGCGAACGTCAGAGTATACATTATAGGACGCGCGGTTGCACGCTGAACAATAGCGAAAAATAATAGTCCAATCATTTGCTTGCTGCAGTGCTCTCAGAACGTATAATTTAATCAGAATCCAATCCAATCAAAATACTGAGATCACAGCATCTGTAAGCCGATGTCAACAGACACTTTATCACCATCATCATCATCAGCCCATGCTTGTCCACTGCTGGACATAGGCCTCTCCAATTGCACGCCACTGTGATCTGTTTTCGGCTTCTCGCATCCCACTTCTGCCAGCCACCTTGCGT
Source organism: Conopomorpha cramerella (assembly GCA_012932125.1). Lineage (NCBI taxonomy): Eukaryota > Metazoa > Arthropoda > Insecta > Lepidoptera > Gracillariidae > Conopomorpha > Conopomorpha cramerella. The sequence goes on along the minus strand of SJJU01027208.1, from coordinate 15,991 downwards.
ATATCATCAGTCCACCTTGCCTGCACTTTATCAATCTTACTCTAACATTTAGTAGGTACAGCATCTACGAGTACTAACAAAATATTAATTCAGCCTATTCCCACACCAGTGACGAGGCGGAGCTAGTGGCGCGCGCGCTCGGCTGCCGCCTGATGAGGGCGTCAGTGAAGGAGGACGTGAACGTGGGCGCCGTGTTCCGCGCGCTGGCGGCGCGCTGCCTCGCCGAGGCGCGGCGCGAGGCGGCCGCGGACCGCGCGCTTCCTCCCCACCAACCGCTCATCGGTGAGATATGCAATGTGTTTGACGTATTTTTTGTATTTTTTTTATCCCATGGATGAACTTCTTCCTTAAGAAATACTCAGATTTCTTCCTTGAATAATCAAGTACGTACAAAACAGAAACTGAGGCGTTAACGTCTAAGTTTTTTTTAGTGCCAATATTTATGTGTGTTTCGCCATACAGGCCATGGTCATGGGGCTCAACGGCCCTCGCCTCTTAGATCCTCTGCGTAAGCGGTCAAGCGTCCAGCATAAATACTAGACATATAAGTAGCTAAAATATGAAATTCATGGCAGTGACCCTTCTGGGAGAATGCAGATCTAGACGAAGTCAATAGATATTATGCGCTGTGTACCTATCTATTACAAGTACATGGATGGTAATATTTCGCATGTACGTACATCCCTACTGCCTACCTACCTTTCTAATATAAGTCGTCTATTTTCCAGGCACGTTCACGAACCAACGCAGCAACAACGGCACGATCCTGCTGCGGCCTGTCAAACACCGGCCCGGGGGCAAGAAGAAGAACGTACTGAGAAACGCGTGCCGTCTACTATAGACTTTGTGCTTAGTTAATACTTACGTTAACACATTGTTCTTTTATCGTAACATAGTCTCAATACCTGCTCAACATGTATATGACGATCAAACCATTTGTTCTCCGAAACGAGCTTTTTTGTAAAGTCGCCGCCGCATACCTATTGGATCAAATATTAGGTACCTACCTTGAAACCACCAGATTGACACCATTTGGGTCTAGTTCAGGTAAGTTGTACTGTGCCAATCACTTGACAATACAACATGAGCCAACCAACAAGCTGATATAGCACAACAATAATTATTTATCAAAGTATTCGTTTGTGCACCTACGTGAAGACTTTGTAACTTGATCTCAGTGGTGGTGTCAAGTGTAGGTAATGAAAAAATGGTCCTCCTTGCTCTAATTTTTATTGTATGCAAGTTTACTAACATTGGACACTTCCAATGTATGTCCAAGGCCCATCCACACATTGGTGTCTTGGACCCACAGTGTCATTGTGTGGCGCCAGCATATATGCATGATAAAAGTCATACCTTGTTTTAGTTGATGTCTTCACGTATTCGTCATTATGTCGAACGACAGAAGGTGAAAAGAAGAGACTAATGCCGGCCGCATACATTAGTAAGTTTCCCTACAGAATGTGACAAGTCAAGTAAAAATTACTGTCAAACTGTTGGAGCTGTTTTTTCTACTTGAATCGTTACATTCTGAACGAAATTTTCCAAAATGTGCGACCGACCGTAACGTGTAACACGGTATAACTATTATTATTAAAGCGGAATGTATTTCATGTGGTCATGATTTTGTATTAACGTAATACCTACCTACTACCTACTTTTCTTTACAATGCTTGTCTGTTTATCGAAATTGTTATGTCGCATATTATAGTGTGCTTTGGCACTCGCCTTCAAATCGATTCTACTTCAGGAGTTTTTACCTCTAAATACTTATAAAGTAACAACGAATAATGTACCTAACTTGTTTGTTCAATGGGGAATTTTCAGGGCCCCTGTTTCTCTTCTTCTCTTAGTTATGACATATGGCGCCAGCTGTTTTAGGGGGACAAATATCAACGAAATGACTAACTTCAAGCAGTCCGTATTGAAGGCGACAGTATGTTTTTTATTGTTTCTCTACATGTTACAAAAGTGTAAGTCTAAATAACTCGCCCAAATAACAAAAAATATAACCGACAGCAGTCCCCCTGGATATCTACTAGCGACATCTAGATAAGAAACTTTTGGAGTCTGAAAATTTCCCATTGAAAATATAATCAATAAATTCTTTAAACCTCTTCAAAGATTAGAATTCTTTTTACCGAACTATGTAAAACATAAGAGAAACTGTGACCTCGGTAATTTTAATAAGAAAGAAGTAAGTAGTTAGCTAACTAGGTACAGTCAAGGAATAGCGAAACACATTCGACTTTTAACAAATTTAATATTATCATAGATGTCAGTCCACTCGTGACCACGACACATGCAAGTGTCGAAACGTCGAGTAAAATAACAAAAGTAAGCCCGAGCTTGTCTTTGATTATATTCGCCGGTAAAATTACTGAATTATAATATCCGTACGCGTTTAGTAAAAACTGATGTCAAATTGTATGAAAATATCCGCTTCGACTGCCCTTGACTTGTACTTAATGAGCTTAGTACGGTCTTCTTCTAATGTCAATATACTGCGTGGGTTGTGCGACACAAAAACTATTGTTAAGGCCATTTAGATTAATTACTGAGCGATTATATTGTATACTTAATAGTCATTCTTAATTATAAAAATTAAATTAACTATTGTATCCTCTCGAGGAAGTACCCATTCTGTTTTTAACCGATTTTAAAAAAGGTTTTACACACGGAAAGCCCTGGCTTTTGAAGACCAGCCTTTTCGAGTTGCCTCATTTTAATTTTGTCTATCGTGAAAATGGCATCCATGAGAAAGCCATTTGTAAGTACCTATAAAAAAGTAAAAAATGTTTTTTTTTAAGTTATTCTGTCTTACACAGTTATATTAGATTACTTATTAGCTATTTCGCTCATTTATTATTCCATATTTAGTTAGATAATCTAACAAACCGAAATACCTTCACCCTCTCGAGCTAATGTATAATATATGACGAAACTTCATCTATAATCATTTTTTTAATTCGAAGGACTAATTTGACAGTTCCTATGCGTACAATATGATACTTTATATCTATGTAAATTAAATATAAACATTTAGAGATCTTAATTTAGTAAAATATACTCTATCCTGATTGCAGCAGAGTACAAAATTGTATTAAAGGCACTGTTAAATTGGTCCGTCGAATTAAGTCGAGTATAAGTAATAATTTCAATAGCAATAGTGTACAAGTCGAATTAAAATGGTACGATTAAAAAAACAGGCCTGTGTTAGTCGTGGAATCTTCTGCCAAGTTTTTGCGCATGTATAATTCTGAATTTATATTTACCTATACTTTAATGCTCTCTTTATTTTATCTTAGGAAAGTCGATGAAGTCCTGACTGCTAATGTGTAAATAATGTTTGTTATAGTTTGTATAAAAAAGCCTTGCAAACGTGCAATTCTAGTTTTTAGCCAGTATATTCATGATTTAGTAAATAGCACTTTACCTAGTGTAAGATGAATTTGTATAGCTATTTTTGTATGTAAATATTTCTAGTACAATAACGTTTTTAGTGCTAAATAAATTATTTTCTTTACGTAAAAGGCATTTTTATTTATTATAGTATATTATATATAGGATATCACGACGGAATGGAGCTTGCCTAGTCTAAAAGGATCCCGAGCTATACTTGATTTCTTTTTGATTTTCATTAATTAAAAATACATGAATAGTCTGAATTTCTCAATGAAAGTGAGTGAACCTCTGAATGGCCTTTATTAAAAAAAAATATGAAACGATACCAAAGTAACAATGCTATGTTTCACACACGAAGATCCAGTTATCGAAAACGTCGCCTTGAATATGAAAATGAATTGCTGTTCGACAGTCTCGCTAAAGCTCGAGAACAACTGGGCTGATTTGGCTAATTTCGATCTTGAATTACTTGTGAAAGTCCAGAGATGATTTAATCGGTGAAAATATATGAATTTTACCTCTTATCAGCTGTATTTCTTCCAATATACGGTATAAAAAGGAGACTTCCTATTGCCAAACAAATGTTTGCCGGGACAGCAAGTTTCGAAATAAAGACCACATGATTACTTATTGCAATTTTTATTGGACATAAAAGTAAGATTATAAATAGTTTATCCTTGGGATGTTTGAAGTAACAAATTCGCTGTTCAATAAAGGCAGTGACAGCATTCAGTTATATTTCATACAACACACAAGCTGAGACTTTACCTGAGCGCATCCCAGTCAATAAGTCTTCATCCATAGTATAGGGAAGAAAGGCTTATTCCGAATATCTTCCCTAGAAAATCCACCCTAGGGTGGATAGTGGGAAAACACGCGTCGAAGAATCCACCTCGTCATATAAATTTAATTTTCAATTGTACGGCGGGGTCGAGCGCGCATTTTCCGAATATCTACCCTGGGGTAGATTTTCTTGGGTGGATAATCGGAATAAGTCGGAATAAGTCGGAAGAAAACCAAACAGATGGCGCTTCTTACGTTTGACTCACATGAAAATCTAGACTTGTCATCCAAAACTGACGTGTACAATAAAACGATACGACAATATTAAAAACATGCAGGAGTGAGATTTAGGGACACTATTCTTCTGTCCCTGGCTGTTTAGCAGCATATGTATATTGTTTCCAAACTCTCATTTTGTTAGTAAAATTGTCAGTTTGGTCCGAATCGTGCGTGTTTTGGGCAAGAGAGAAACTAACGCCATTAGTTCATGAGTTGTCTTCCCCCAATGGGATACATAATATAGATGGTCATAAGTTGATCCTGTCATGTAATAATTTATAAAATGACCAGAAGGTTGAATGTAACTAATATGCAACATTTTGAATATAAACAAAGTGCTGAACTTTTACACATAACTAATAGATTATGGTCTAAAGGTACCGTTACAATTCTAGTTAGTGAAAAGTCAATGCATATATACTGCAATTAACACTCTTCTATGGGGAAAGATCGTTCGTTTCGTGTCAATTCATACGTTATAGCGACGTAAGATCAATCACATTAAAGCATCGCGAGCTGATTTTGGTTAACAAAAACGAATCAATTGATAGGAAACGAACGATCGTCTTCTAAAGTTTCTAGATTTTGAATCGGACAGTTCTCTAATGCCAGAGATCTCTAGCTTGCTTAGTAAGTACCTACTTAGTACATTCTTTGTTCGAAACTATGTAAATTGTCTACAGCTGGGATGCGCTCATTCTAACTAAAACTACAAGTTACTACTGATAAATTCATCTATACTTCGATATCGAATTCAATTCAAGAATTGTATGGAACTAGACACATTCACGAATATATGTAATTTTACATATAAAATTAACAATTTTATTGTTTCCGCTTAATTTATCTTAGGGATAAATTTTCATTAAACTATATTAGACTGGAACATGTAACGTAAGGTTAAATAGTTTGTTCTTTTGTTACATTAACTGGTAATTTATAGCGATGTCCGCATCGGAATTGAATTAAAAATCCAAGTATAGTACTTAACTATAATACAGTGAACAATAATTGCCAATAAACATACATTGTTCTGCAGCAACTGAAAGTTACAGGCATACAATTAATTCCGATAGCAAGTAATGCCTAATCTTACATATTTAAAGGAAAAGGAATAATCAGACCTGCCGATTACGCAATATTACTACATATATCATATACAGGACGACTTCGAAGTCATTATCCGGACCCACTTTTTCTTACTCAGAAAATGATAGCGATGTCAATGGTATACGTATTTTCCTGAACGTATATAATATGACCCAGAATGGTCTTAGAAAAACGTTGTTGGGCTCGTCAATGTGAACAAATTTTACTATGGCGACCATGCATTCATTGAGACATGCAATTAATTAAGGCGTGATTTTTTTTAAGTACTATTTTTTTTAGTCTACGGCCTGGTTAGCCAAATTAAATAAATAAATGCGAGGAAAGGCAAAACAAATTTCTTCGTCATAAGTAGATAAATTTTTGTCTCGGGCGATGTCAATTTGTTTGGGGTATGAGTTTTTTTTTTGTTTTATCCCCACATTGTCTTCATAGAAAATTTGATCATATGCCCAACAAAGTTTCTAAGACCATTTTCTTTTACACGCAGTATATTTGTGTGCCCATAAATTTTGTTGTATTTGTTGCATAAGAAACGGTACAATTTAACAATTTTAAAATGTGTCAGGCACAAAAACAATTATACTGTTGGAATCGCTATAATTTTCTAAGTCAGAAAAATTGGTCCGTGTCATGACCTCGAAGTCAGTTTGTATAATATTACTATACTAGACCTATAAATAAAAAGTCCGTTTCGATCGAATAGTTTTGTTGCGTGAATTACTTACTAGAGGGCGCTGTATACCTTATAGTATTCAAAGTCATACAAAGTAACTCCATACAGCCCTTGCATCTTCGATCCGATCAAGTAGACATTTTATAATGGTCAAGTTACAGACAATTTCACATTCAGAAACTAGCTTAAAGTGTTTTAACAGTCGTAACATAAAGGGCCAAGGCTCTCGTGACACGAATTCAGTGACATATCGAATATCACACGCACAACAAACCAGTTTAATCACACACGATCCACATACGACAAAAAAGACGAAACAGAAAAAATACGCGCTGTGATTGTTTTTTTTTAAACACACCGAACAAGCGTTTGACCACCATCCTGCCTGATGTTAAACAGCGACGTGGTCTACGACAGAGCACACTTGTTCATTGGGTACCTATTTACCCGCAACTTGAAGACCTCCAGACTGTACTGCGCAGAAAACAGGATGGTGGTCAAACGCTTGTTCAAAGTGATTAAAAAAAAACGCAGACTCCGGCAAGCATGCATTGACTAAGTAAATTTTGTCACAGTGATGTTTATTGTTATCGATCACTTTATTTGTATCTAAACGTTGTCTGGTCTTTTAGAACGCTGTGCTACAGGAGAAGTCTTGTCACAGGAGTCTTGGCTGTTTATGTTATGACGACAGAGATCGATCCTAAATACCGGCTCAGTCAGTTGGTATACATTAGGCTCAGATAACACACTGTTTAATGCAAAATTTAACCTTTTGACGGCCTTTGTCTCATATATCTGACTCATATATGAAAATGTGATCGACTAATTCGGCGGTCAAAAGGTTAAAACAATATTGAGTTAAAACTAAATGAAACCATTGCATGGTTTGGTGGAACCACTGGGTATTTAATTAATTATGTGACGGTACAGTCAGCCAAAAAATCAATATGCTAAAGAAATCGAACCTGTACTTCACTAGTTTTAGGCGCGTTAAATGTATTTTTTTTACATAATAGTAGCATGTTATAAATAGTAGCGTAAAAGAACAGAGAAGAGGAGTTTGTTCTATAGAAGAAGACTTTGTTGATAATTACGTTCGCTCTTTTCTTTCTCTATGGAAAGAGGGAGATAGATGTTCAATAGAATAAATGGGACACATCGTAAATGGGCTTTGAGCAAATACAGTCCTTCGTAAGTTCGTTATTCCCCACAAATTTTGAGCTGTATTACTGAGTGGTAGAGCACAAATTCGATTGTCTCGAGTGCTAGGGTCAAAAGGCCGTAGGCATCAAAGCTCAATGATCATTCTAAATGCGTAAAAGTTGGGTGTGACCAGATCTAATTAGTAAATACGTCAGATTTACTAAAACATTGCCTTGACAAATCTTCAATAGAATATTACATACTACATTATGTAGAATTAAAAATATTTTCAAAATGTTCCATAGCAAAAGACTTTTTGAAATGAATTTTCTAAATATATCTTTATCTTTTTGTTTCGAATACGCGTAGCAAACAGCAATTATTCAGATATACCAGTAAATATGTATATGGTGAAGAAGCAATAACTTTGATCTTAGGTGAAGGGTATTTTAAGAGAAAAAAAAAACAAGTCAATGTCACACTAAACATTTTTCAAACACCACAAGGCAGTTGGGAAGTTATTGTTTCTTCGCAATGGGCATTTTTCTATGCTCTTTATTTGAGCCTGTTTCTTTATACATCTGTCATTAATGTCAGATAAAAAATGTCAAATTAACGTCATGATAATTTGTTTTTTTTTTCATTTTTCGTTCCAAATAGTAAATGTAGTGTAATTAATATTACGCATATACCAAAGACGGTACGAGCATACTTCGTTCACAGAACATTTTCACAAAGTAGGTATAGGTTGAGGTAGGAAACTATAAAAAAATCTAATAACACGGTACAATCTCCATGCCAAACAAAACGTAAACGTTTAAGAAAAAAAGTAAAATAAAATGCTTCCTAGCACCAAAAGAATTTAGAACGAATATCGCAGACATAAAAGTATACCAAATTCGCACATAGCAAAAGCTGGACAGAAAAAAATTGACGCTCGTCCATCAATCAATCAATCATTCAAACAACAGTGCTTATAATCAGTCCTAAGTCAAAATTAAAACCGCCTTTTAATTAGTCGACTCACGAGCACGTGGTTATGTTGAGCCTTGCGAAGTAGTCGAGCAGTCCCTGGAGGCGTTTCTTGATGCGCTTCTGGTCGTCGAGGGTGCAGCCAAGGATGGCCATCTCGAAATTCTTGTCCGTGCCGGTGGTGGTGGATTCCGGCTGGGACGAGCAAGCGTTCATGTAGGTGAGGCAGCGCGTGTGAGCCAACACGGAGTCGTCGTGCACGGACATCACTAGCTGGTCGATGTACACGTTCACCTGGAACAATACATTTTATATTTGTATTAACATTCACAAACATTTTAACAGTTTTTTAGGATACTAAAATTAAGACTTTTTCTTTCACTAGTGGACGCCCTGCGATTTCATTTCTATTAAAAAATACTACCACCAAGTTTTTTGAAGTTGTTGTTATTTTGAAGTCATGGTTCTAAAAACCATGACTTCAAAATCAACGTTTTTCTCATATTAACTTCTACAGTCCGTTTTACCCATTTAGGGGATGAATTATGAAAAATCCTTTTTTATATTACGTCAATTTCATAAAAAAACCCCTGTAAAAAAATTCAGCTTTCTAGGGTCAATGGTTTGGGCTGGGGGTTGATGAGTCAGTGTCGAATGAAACAGTCAGGACTCAGGAGTTTCATATACTGCGTGTAAAGAGTACGAGGACCCCGAAGAAAGGTCTTAAAACTTCCACGTAATGGTTAGCCTAGCTGAACCCAAGACAGCTAGGGGGTTTAAATTTTATATTCAATTCGTTTTTTATTAAATTCGATTTTTTTTACTGAGAAAGTATTTAGCAACACTTTAATTACGACATGATAAGACTCAATATCGGGGTACATGACAGGTATCCATTAATAATATTCAGTGAGTCACCGCATTAATATGTTGTTAGAGCTAACTATTATTTATATCCACCCACGTTGACAGCTAAAAGAGATAGTCACGGGGGGACCCAGCATGCTAGGTTGTGAATCTGTCATTGTTATAGAGTTTACACACATTGTAGTTCGCATGCTTACTCATCACTTACGCGAGTACATTCAACTTCGTCCAAATACCTGAACGGTGCCCACAGACCATCGAACGATGGCTTCTAAACCACTTTTAGGAGAAGAATTAGCAACAAAATAGGGACTTAAGATAAAGATGACTTGTATGTGTCTCCAGAAAACGGCCCGTAGGTAGGCCTTGTTCCTGAATTAATCACTGTGACAATGAAAAATTTTGTGAATTCCCATTATCATTTCTCACTGCTAGTTTCTGTAGCGATTGTCAATCAGACGCTTACAGCTAAATACGACGTGACATTTCTTTCAACATTGATTGAAGTTGTTGAAGTTTTTGTCAAAGAGGGTTTGATTGATGATCGACATAGAACACCGTAGCGTCATCTTTTGAGAAAATAGAAAACTAAACTGAAAAAATTAAATAAAAATTCTTCATTCAGTTTGCACAGTGGAGACGGAACGAAACTGATGAAAAACGTCAAATTAAAATCACTCAATGGACATAGAAATGTCATTGTAATTTACAATTGTCAATATTATTCTATAGCCGTGTGGTAACAGCGAATTTAATACATGTGTCACCACCCCAGCCCAACTTTTCCCGTCGCGGGGGTCGCGCGAGGCGACCGAGGGAACTCCACCTTAAACCACAACACCACTGCGATCGCCAACTCGCCTGCCAAGCGTGGCGATTATTGGCATTTCCAACCAAATTATCATAGTAATCATTGAAGAAGGTCCCTCGTCTAGCAGTGGACAACATGCGGCTGATGATGATGAACATTATTTTTACCAGCACACTTTTTAAGTTAGTGAAGTTTACATAAATGTTGTAACGAGACCTTTTACACTTGGCGTTTAATATAAACATAGTGAACAGTGTCGGACGTTGAATAAATGAATATGGAATGGCGTCGTTGCGAATCAGACAATAGAATGAGACACCGTGGGAATTTTAATTCGTGTCGCTTACTCGTTCGGTGATTCGCTCATTATGCAAGTGAAACTCGCGATACGGTTTAATTAGAGATATGTAGTAGATATGTATTCAAGCCTATCCCCAATATGGTGTTGGCGGATACGATCCATCTTCATCTACTACGACATAGATGGCACTTACCAAATTAACTTCAAAATAAACTTCACGCCTTTTAAACTCAAAGCAAGATTGGTAAAGGCGCGTGATAGCTAAGCAATTGTCCACGGTTGACCAAGAGTAGGAGAGTTCCTACTCTTGGTCAACCGTGGACAATTGCTGGTTGAGTAACCAGAATATCACCAATCTATTGATGTCCTGACCAAGGTGGCGTAAAAAATACTCTAAGAAAAAGGAGTATGTCAGAACTGTGACAAATGGTAATCTGTCCCGGTTCCTTTTCTTCTTAATTTCTCTTCCTTTTTCTGACCTTTGCTTTAAAACCCTCTTGTGAGACCCAATATTGTCCAACGGGTATACAGGCGCCAATATAATCAAAGACAAGCTCGAGCTTACCTTTGTTATTTTACTCGACGTTTTGGCGCAGTTGCATACGTCGTGCGTTATGTCTGTGCGTTTCATTAAAAAATATCTAACCCTCTGTAAGACAGACGTGAAAAGTATGTTCCATACATACATATTGACATAGCTGTATCAAATACATTAGTTATTTTGTCGAAGACGAAAGTGTAAGTACTAGTGGGTATACCTGATGCAGCGCCTCCTCCTGTTGGGTGTCCCGGTCGGTCCTCACCGCCACCTCCACGGTCATAGCGCGCGCCAGAATACGCTCCGCATAACGCTTGATGTCGTCCTTATCACCTAACACATAAGAGCGATTATACATAAAGATCTTACATCCATTAATCATCTGTCCACACAAATGTTCACAATTTTACTTATTACTAGCAGACGCCACGCGATTTCATTGTCTTTTTATATTATTGTTTTAATGAGGATATTTTTTTTACAAACACACATTTCACGACTTTTAATCCCGGCGGGATTTAAAGCGGGGTAGGCAATTGCTAAGCAAATGCCCACGGTTCACCAAGCGTATTTAACCCAACGTGATAGGGGGTGAGCCTATCGCCGTTATAGGGTTCACACATCTTGTGGTTTTCGGGTACGAGCGTTGCGTTGCGTACATAGGCTCTGAAAAAGAATCTTATTGGTACACGTCCAGAAGCCGAACTCGAACCCGCGACCTCCCGATTGCAAGACAGGTAACCGTCCAACTGGACCACAAAAGCTCTTATTAAAAAAACGTTCTCATCAAAATTGCAATATAAACTATTATTTATAATCACTCGAGGATAGTGTAAATTCCCAACGGTGAAAGGGTTTTTCAATAGCTCCAGTAATTTCCCAGCCTATTCAAAGCAAACAAAGAAACTTTTCTCTTTATAATATTAGTACAAATACAAAGTACAAATATTTGAAGCATAATGCCAACAAACGTGTACGAATAGATGCGTACGATGTTCTCGAAATAATTGGCGCACTCCGAGAGAGTTATCAATGTTTTATTAGTGACAACCTACCGTGATAATAGAACCAACCTACCTAGCAGATATCAATGTTTGGTCGATGTATAATTATGTATGTATTGTGAGATATTTTTTGTCGAGCATGAGTTGATAACGTGCATTTTATGTAACTCTATGTCTAGGTGCAAACATTCTCTCCTCGGAACTGAATACACTTAATTATCCAGGCAATTTGGGAACATGGTAAAATTGCAGGGCAGGAAATATGCATGTCAATTAAGGGCTTGTTGCAGCTAACCGGAGTGAACAAAACCAATTACCAAAAGTTAAAATATTAGCAACAGTAGTCGTAGGGTTTGGCGCAATTGGAGAGGCTTATGTCCGGCAGTTTTTTTATCACTATGAACAAAGGTTTGACCACCATCCTGCCTAATGTTAAGCAGCGATGTGGTCTACGTTGGAGCACACTTGTTCATTAGGTACCTATTCACCCGCGACCAAAGACCTTCAGACTGTACTGCGCAGGAAACAGTGGACGAATGTAGGCGAGCGATGAGCGCGTACACCCATTGAATGATTTCCGACCGGTTTGGGAACATTTTCCAGCGTTTCCGTGTTTCGGACGGCACATGAAGTTGTAGTCCCGGCTAATGTCTCGAACATAGTCATTAAAATCTAATCATATCATTAGGTCAGTAACACGACCGAATTGGACTAGTCGTAAAAGAACGTTAGCACAAGAGTCGCAGGTTCTATTCACGTCTCGCCTGATCCCCTAACAGTAAAAAAGTAACATAGAGTATAAGTTGAAATTAGTGACTGTTTCTATGAAGAAGCTGATACACAACATAACCTGAACCGATGAGGGACTTTTTAATTGGTGAAGCAATAAGTGTCCGGGATTATAGTAACAAAGTGTGAGATGTCTGCATATCATTATATGTGTACTATTATTATGTGTCATAAACATACAGGGGATTGATAGAACCAGTGGCGTGCACACCAATTAGGCAAAAAGACCCTGCCTACCTTAATATTTTGGCTACCTAGCCTAATAATAGAGTTATTGCTAGATGCTTTTTTGTTGTAGGTACTCACGACACAGGCTAACGAAGGTCGTGTTTTTTGTGGGTGAGTAGATAGGTAGGTACCTATATTTCGTAAAGACAAGTTACTGTTACTTATACATAGGAGTCAATCCTTGGGGATTACTGCCTACCTTGTAAAAGCCAGCGCCACTGGATGGACAGAACCTTAGGATCACAAGGACCATTTAGCACAAAGAGAAGATAAAAATGTCAATATGGGCCTTCAGTTACAAATTGCAAGTCTATATAGGATCTACCTGTAGTATACTTACATTCAGTAACTTCAGAGAGAAGTTCAGACTGCTTCACGCTGTCGAGCGTAGAGAGCAGGGCGTCTCTTTCCTCCTCAATCCTAGCGGCGTCACGACGCAGACGCTCCACACGTATTTCCACCTGATCCAGCAGTGAGATCAACCTGTCACATATAACATATTTCATATTTGACTTTAGACAGTGCACAAAATAAATATCATTGACTGTACGGAAGCAAAATATTATTTGTATCATATGTTTTGTGAAAGACAAGTGATAGCGACATAAAAATTAGCTGTGAGCGACATTAAGTGCAATTTCCTATCAAGTTTGTGGTATTCAGAACCAAATTCAAAACCAAGTAGACATCCCATGGTCAAAAGGTTAGAGTTAATGACGATTTGTAAAGTTGATTACATGCCAAAGTATGGATATTATTTTTTACATTTTTCACTGTCAAACTTAATAGCGTCCATCTAATGAGTCATTGAGGAATAATGAAGGTGAGTTCTGCACATACGTATGGGTAAACAACATCATTATCTACAAATAACTACTGTGACACACAAGCGCTTCCAATATGTAAGTGTATGAGGTTTACAATTAAAAAAGCATAAAATTTCTTATAAATACATAAACATGGACCTTAAGTCATGCTGGCACCTTGGATTAACCCACAGGGTTACATCAATACATAGTATAAAATAAAATTGCCTCCCGCTCTCTGTCCCTATGTATGCTTGGATCTTTAAAACTATGCAACAGATTTTGATGCAGTTTTATTTTGTAGATAGAATGATTCTCGAGGAAGGTTTATATATCATACATGCACAATATGATGCCAAGCAGTCAAGGAATAAAACAATTAAACTTCTATTTTCAAACTGTTCAAAATAAATGCCCATTTGTTTCGTGCCAATGTAAATGGAAAATGGAAATCAGACAATGGAACCTACTAATACTTAAAACCTATAATTCAACCTACTATATTTAATTAACTAATTAGGTAATTTCAGTGGCGTGCACACCATACAGGCAAAAAGACACTGACACTGTATTTTGGCTACCCAACCTAATAATAGCGTTATTGCTAGATCTTTTTTTGTTGTACTCACGAAATAGGCTAACAAAGGTCCTGTGTTTTGTGGGTGAGTAGCGGTAGGTACCTATACTTCGTAAAGACAAGTTACCTATACATTGGTGTCAATCCTTGGGGTTTACTGCCTACCTTGTCGTAAAAGCCAGTACATGCCACTGGGTAATTTAACCTTTGGTATGCCAACGGCACCCCCTTTAATATACCATCAACTGCCATAACTAATTCATATTTATTGTATTCTGTGACAGAATGGACAAAGGATATAAGGTCCAATGTCTAGATCCAGACTTAGCCAATCCCACTTCCATTTCTCACTATAGTTGCTATGGTTACACCATACAAATCGTGATGGGAAATAGAAATAAATATAATGTAACAAATATAATAGAAGTAAGTAGAACTTCTTATAAACTTGTCAGAAAAAGGAGTCTATGATTATCAGCATAACAGCTTGCAAACATGGTTCACACAGTAACCTACACAGAAACAAAGTAACCACTTTAGTGCATGGCCTTTACTTACTTAACAGAAAAAGAGAAAATTAGCCACAACGAAAATACCTTTCCATAGGTGTCTTTAAACTTAAATCTTCAGTGCTCTTGCTAAGAAGCTCCATCTTTAACACACTAACTTGGTTGGAATTACAAAAAAATATGAACCTCACAAAACCAGGGTCCAGATGTTACAAAAAATGTTTCGTCATTAAAAAATGTAAAAACAAAATCTGTGGGCGGTAGTATAATAGCTTTTTTCTATAGGAAAATCAACTCTGTAACCTTTTATGGAGGTGAACATATAAGGTCAGGTGAGACAGCAGCTACATTATATTAAAAATAAGAAAAGAAAGGGACTAACTCGGTACTAACCTGTCTTTTGGCGAGTTGCTTTCTAGAACAGCGGACTCGTCGATAAGCGGCAGTCTCGATATTTCTGTGAAAGGTACAAGATCTACTGATATCTGATCCACTTCCATCATTAAAGTTTATGTAAACACTGGTTATTTTATTGTGTATGGAACAACAAGCGGCACAATATCAATCACCGAAACAGAAAAACAAAGTGCAATACACAATAGATCGAGAAATTTTTCGAAATTGTGTTGTAAACTAACTGACAGTCAAATACTGACGTCCAGTCATCAATCAATGTCCACATTCACCTTCACCGCCTACGCCAAGTTCGAATAACTGTTTACTAACTTTTCAGATAGGTTTTCCCACAATATTATTAAAAATAAACTTATTGCCTGAAAGATGCAAATTATAAAATGTAATGTGTTTAGGTTTTTGCGATACAATGAGACAAATTAGCAAAATTGTGTGTGTCACTTGACAGGAAGTTGTATCACCGCCATCTATTGTTATAATTAAGAACTAATATGCTACTTGCCACAAGATGTCGGTAGTACGGACTTTTCGTTTTTACATAGCGTTTGGTGTAGGTAGGTGTACAACTAAAGACAAATAAATACGACAAATAAGGAGTAGTGTGATAAGGGAAAGTTGCGGTTTGAAGGAAGACGTGACCAAGATTGAAAAGGGCATGCTTCGGTGGTTTGGGCATATGGAGAGAATGGATGAAAGTCGATTGACGAAAGAGATTTATATGGGTGATGTAATGGGCCGGGTGAGTAGAGGTCGCCCCAGAAGGACATATAAAGACCAGG